>CAOJBI011450920.1:0-31227 GCA_948277035.1 Euphorbia corollata | reverse complement strand
CGCATTTGCTGTCAAACTTTCATTATTTTATTAAGGGAAAGTCAACATCTGACATGGAATTATTCTCCAGCTTAAAACCCACTTAGACAAGGCTTAGTGGCTGAAAAAAGGAGGAGAATAAGGTGTTGGGTGAGTGGAAGGCATTAGTGGAGGATTTTTAGGGTTTTGGATTGAAGGGAGCTAGATATAGCAAAGTTTCAGCCACAAACCAGGGGAGGGGACGAAATTAGAGAGGAAAGAACTGTATGAAGGCTTAGAGAAGGAGCAAGAAGAAAAAAAACTTGCTATTTCTTAGTTCCATAACCCCCAAAACCGAAAAGACAACCTTATACACATCCAAACCTTAATATTTCGGTTAGGATAGATCAAGTTCATACACATGGTATAAACTTGATCCATTTACAGAGATAAAACCAACTTCTAAGTCCATTTGAAGTTTAGCTTAGCACCTAAGCAATCTTGGAAGGCTACTACACTTCCTGGAATACCATACCTTCATTTGGGGGCACATACTTACTCCTAGATAAAGTTTGGCATAAATCAACAAAACCACAAAAAGAAACGAAGAAAGCTTCCAAGAGGACATTGCGGGTTTTGAAGAAGTGGATCCACGACTACGGGACGAGTCTTTGAGTTCTCAAGTTATGGTTTGCTTTTATTTCGTGTTTGTTATGAGTTTTCTTGAAAAACAAGATTTTTCAGGCATTTTGTCAACTGTGATGTCCTTAACGACATCACTGATGTCGTTAATGACATCGACCTAGACAGAATCCCGAAATCGATTTTCATTTCGTTTTATATCCAATCAGTCAAACGGAAACCATTCAAACTTCATATCTGAACTTTATATAGGCATAAGACTTAGTATCAAGCGGTTTCAATATTCCAAATTGATTCGGAAAATGTCTGGATGGTAAAGTTGGTTCCCCCATCATCGGGATTCGATTTACTAACTTTAACTATTCCATTCTCGAAATGATTATGATGGTAGCCCCGTTTTCAATTTCAGACCTAGATTTACTTTATTATAAAGTTGTTTTAGGGTACCCACAAGAAAGGAATACACGGTTCTCGGATATCCGATCCAACGAATTAACATGCGACATTTTCACAATAAAAATGAGCAACATACTTGAATATAAAAATGAATCATTTTTATAAGAAAAGTGACATTTTTATCATTTAAATCGACCATATGGGTCATCCAAATATCACCATATTATTACATATGGTTGTGATGTGAAATACCAATTATGCTAACATTTGTGAATGCAGGTTAGATGTATGTTAGGATGTATTTTCCTTCGGGTATTGCATTTTAATTATCAAATGTATTATTTTTAGATTTGATGTATTCTTAGGCCATTGTAATCCCCCAATCCCGTGATGTAATTAATCCCCGTAGAATATGCGCATTTACTTTTCTACGTGTTTAAATTTACGCACTTTATTTATTTATCGCTTTATGCATGCGAGTTTAAATAACATTTAAACCTAAAACACATAGACTAAATTGGAATATTATAAAGGTGGTTTTCAAACTGATCTAATATAACTCATTTGACAAACGAAATAGATAACTCATCCCGAACCCGAATCTCTATACTTAGGTATTGTCTCAAGCACCCCGTGGTCTATGCTATACTGAAAATTTCCAAGATGAGCTGATCCGGGTGGTGACTCCACACTTAATGGCTAAAGATCCGATCTCGAAGTTTTCAAAACTCGTTTCTCATGAAAACCCGTTTCATCAATTGTTTCCAAAATCGCGTCTCATACGGAGACCGATTTAAATGATTTTCACATTTTCGAAAACACCATACCCCGTTAGTGCGGGGCCGGTGCCTCGCGGCTGCCGCGCGGGTCCTTCGGGAGAACGTCATCTGCTCACAGTTGCTTTGTCGATTGTTAATGTTTCTGACCAAGCTGTTTGTATTCAGTTACTTGATAGGGATGTTAATGTTGGTTTTGTTTATGCAAGTGTCAATTTACGCACTAGGGTTACATTGAATGACAATATGCAAAATTTAATAACTGATTTGTGTGCTAAAGTTTATGGATTGGGGACTTCAATGTGGTTTTAGGAGCTCATGAAAAGAGAGGGGGTCACCTCCCAAATCCCCGTTCATGTCGGGATTTCAGAGATTGCATTGATGATACGAAATTGATTGATGTGGCTATATCAGGGCCAATCTACACTTGGTTTAACGGTAGGACAGGATCCGAGAGGATTGATACTCGTCTCGATTGGGCTCTTGTCAATCCTAGTTTCGTTTCTTCTCATATTACTTATCATTCTACAGTACTTGCCAGACACTTTTCTGATTACCATTCGTTGTTGTTTGGTTGTCAATTTGAGCCCACTAAGGTGTCTCGATTTCGGTTTCAATGAATGTGGATTTCCATATCGTCTTTGCGTCAAGTCATTATTGATCATTAGAGGTCTCATTTCCTGAATTTGCCTCTAGTTCAATTGCTTATGTTGAAATTGAAAACTCTTCACCCAATTTTACGACTTTGGAATCGAAATGTTTTTGGGAACTACGATGTGAATATTAGAGAAAGTCAGGCTGAGCTTTTATGGATACAAGCTTTAGTTTCGAAGAATTGGTTGGATGAGGAGCTGTCCATGGCTGAGATGAATGTCTATGCTCATTTGGATCTTCACCTGCAGCATAAGAAGACACATTTGAGGGATAAAAACGGGATTAGATGGTTGACGGAGGGAATCGCAATTCGACTTTTTTCCATAGGGTTTTTTGTATTCGTAAATCCGTTAATGGTATTCATTCGAGGTTTGTGAATGGTTCCTTAACCACTAATATTGATGATATTGTTGATTACTTGTTTTCTTTTTATAGCAATCTCTTTTGTTCGGATTCGCAAGTTCAAGTGGACGAGCGAGTAATTAACTCCGTTGTCCCTCACTTGGTCACTGAAACGGAGAATTTAGATTTAATCGCTAGACCTACTTTTGATCGGATTAGGGACACTGTGATGAGCATGGGCATGTTGAGTGCTCTGGGTCCGGATGGTTTTACAAGAATCTTTTTCCAAACTTATTGGGACCTGGTTGGTGGTGACATTTGCAATGCTGTTTGGACTTTTTTTGATACGGGGTTTATGCTTCTAGGGCTCAACTCTAGTGTTATGATTTTGATTCCCAAGGAAGAAGGTACGATTCAGGCATAGGATTATCGACCGATATCTATGAGTAATTTCATGTTCAAAATTGTAACTAAAATTCTAGCTGATCGTTTGGGGGATATCATTTCCCGCATTATATTACCAAACAATTTGGCTTTATTAAAGGTCAAAACATCCATGAGAGTATTGTGATAGCTTCTGAGGGAGTTAATCTTCTAAATAAGAAATGCTTCGGTGGTAATCTGGCAATGAAGATTGACATTAGGAAGGCTTTTGACACTCTTGAGTGGAATTTTCTTTATGCGGTGCTCCGTTCCTTTGGTTTCTCATATATTTTTATAAATTAGATCTGAAGCATATTACAGTCTGCTCGGCTATTTATTATTACTCCCACTGGTTTAAAAGGTTTTTTCCATTGTTCAAGGGGGGTTCGACAAGGTGACCCGCTTTATCCCCTTCTCTTTGGTATTGCGGAAGATTTCTTGAGTCGTTTAATTAATTCGCATGTGGATTGTGGCAGATTGAAGCGAATGAGGTGCACCAAATCTTTTGCTTTTCCTTCTCATATATCATATGCGAATGATATCTTGTTGTTTTGTACTGCTTCTATTAATAATATGCATGTGTTGCGGGATGCTTTCATTCTTTATGGTAATAATTGGGGCAAAGAGTGAATTGGGATAAATTAAATATTTATTTTGGGAAATCTGTGGTTACAACAAGAGCAGCTAGATTGATTGCAATCATAGGAGTAAGGCGAGGTGAGTTACCTTTCTCTTATCTCGGTGCTTTGGTTTTTTATGGTGCGCCTAGGACTTCTAATTTGCGTCCGATTGTAGAAAAAATCATGAGTAAATTTTCTAGATGGGTTGGCTCGACTCTTTCCATGGCAGGACGTATGAATTTGGTTAATTTGGTTATTAATAGTTCTTTTCTACATTTGTTTGCCATCTACCAATGACCGATATCTTTGATTGATCACCTTGAAAGAGTTGTTAGGAACTTTATTTGGATGGGTTCGCCTGAGAGAAGAAAACTAGTTTCGGCTCCTTGGTCTTTATGTTAGAAGCCATTGATCTTTGGTGGTTTGGGTGTTAAAAAATTTCAGGATCTGAGTTTAGCTATGCTTGCCAAATTGGAGTGAGGGCTTGTTTGTGGTAAGGGGATCTATTTTGATTTGTAACGTACTAGATTTTTTCGTAATGGTTTTGCCTATGATAAAATTACGAATTCATCTTTGTGGACTTCACTCAAGTTTGTCTATGGTCTTCTTCGGAATAATTCTAGATGGTTTTAGGGCCCTCTTCAAATTTAAGTTTTTGGAATGACACTTGGATAGAGCCAACAATAGCGGACCAGTTACACTTAGGTGCACAGATGCGAGCTCGTAAGAGTGATAAGGTGCAGGATTTTTTCTCTCATAATACTTGGCACAATCTGCCACTTGAAACTGATTTGGACTGTTGTATATGGAGTCCTTCGATTACGAGCATTTTCTCAATCAAATTATTTTATCGGTGGTTGCAGCCACACTATGAACACCCTTGCGCGGCTTTAAAGAAATTTTGGCATAAAACCATCAATCCGTCCCATTCTTTGATTTGTTGGAAAGTTTTCACAAGCTACATTTCTACTCATGTTGTCCTCTGCCATAAGGGGATTTATATTGTTTCGGTTTGCTCTCTTTGTTCGGTGAGTTGCAAGGATCGGAATCATTTATTTTTTGGTTGTCCTTTTACCCAACAACTATGGAAGAGTCTTATGACTCTTTTTGGTCGTTCTTTCGATATATCTTTGGACATTAAGGCTACAATTTCTTCGGCCTTTTCAAGTTGATTTAGTTCACAAATTCAGATTTTGTGAAAATGCGGCTGTTGCTAATGTTGTGTGGGTTATTTGGTATACTCGGTGCAAGTACATTTTTAATGGTGCTGCACCCAATATTCAGTTGGCTATGTGCAAATTATGGTGTATTCTCCGGGAAATAGACCGAATGCAATTGGGTCATATTTGGAACTCTACGGTTGAGAAACAAATTTCGGGCACTCTTCATTTGCGGCCAAGGTTATCGAAAGCACCCAAGATTATTCTGGTTCGTTGGATTCCGCTTGCTGCGAATTGGATTAATTAAGGTTAATACCGATGCTTCTTCTATGGGAACACCTGGTCCTTTGGGATGTGGGGATATTTTTAGAGACCACAATGGTCGTGCTATTCATTGTTTTTCTTTCCTGATGAACAATACTTTCTTTTTTCTTGCCGAGTTGAGGGAAGCTATTTATGCAATTGAATTAGCAGTTGATAGAGGTTGGCATAATTTATGGCTCGAGAGTGATTCGATTTATGTTGTTTTGCTACTTCAAAAGAGATGCAAATCGATCCCTTGGAATTTTCGGCAATCTTGGATTAATCCTTTCATCGCGGATCAGTTGCAGCTGTCTTTGCATGAATGCATGAGTAAAGCTGATATGGTGGGCTCTTTCCTTGCTGATTCTGGCTAGACTAACTTACTGTTGCTGCCTAGGGTTGTTACGGATGGCGTACTTAACGTGCGTCGGAATGATGAGGATTTGGATGTTTGTTTTTGGCGTCCTAGCACCACGGGCTGCTTCTCGGTGAAGCTCTATTACCGTTTCATTCAGCAGTAGCTACCGATTATTGGCGTTCACAAAAAGCTTTGGCAAGGTCCTATCCCTCCTTCCCATTCTCTCATCTTTTGGAAGGCTATCATGGGTTTTATCTTGACCCATGACAAGTTGCAGCAGCGAGGTATACCTATTGTTTCCGTTTGTGCTATATGCGGTTGTTTTATGGAAGATGTTAACCATCTTTTTGTTAATTGTTATCTTACTAAGAAAATGTGGCATGCCATCTTTTCTTTATTTAGGCATTCAATCAATGCTCAAGATAATTTATCTAATATTGTGTCATCCTTTATGCATCATCATTTTAGTTCTCAAATTCAAGTTCTCTGGCATAGTGCAATGGTGAATGTTATTTGGTTAATTTGGAAAATTAGAAACGAAATCATTTTTTATGATCGTCGTCCGAATCTCCATTCTGTCCTCCATCGCTTATGGACTTCGATTCGTCAATCGGACCAAGCTAGTTTTGGTGGTATTTGGAATTCTATTGTTGAGAGGAAAATCTTGGAATCCTTTATTGAAAAACCCCTGAATGGACAGTGTGTCCAAACAAAGGCTAAAAGGTTGAGGCCGGGGAAAATTTCGAGGCGAACTCTCTAGCAAAGCTTGTTCTCCCGCTTGCCTACAAAACCTCGACCCCTCTTTATTAAAATATAAATCAAAAGTCATACAAATGGAAGTGAGAAACAGCAAAAACAACTTCATGAATCGAAAAATAAATCGATTCAAAGCAACAAAAAACAAAGCTTCATAAAAACGAGCAAGCTGCCCAAAATGCAGGAAGGGATGACGACCAAATGAAGCACTAGCAGACATCAGTAAAAACGATAGTTTGTTCGGCCTTGCAAATCATGAATATAAAGATCCCGGCAAAAACAAGGCACAGTATCCCAAGAAGAGGCAAGTTGAGAGATGCGGCCATGGTTAGCAAGAGAATCAGCAATCCCATTGCCTTCCCTGTACACATGAGAAATCATAAAACTCATATCTTTGATGATATTCAAACATCTAATCCAAGCATGTCTTGTGGACCACGGAACCCCCAAACTATGAGTGCTAAACAAATGAACGACGTAAGCGGAGTCACTCTCAAGCCAAATACAATTCCAACCATTTGCAGCAGCAATATTTATAGTGTAAATGGCAGCAAGAATTTCCGCTTCAAAAGCAAACAAAGATTCTCAGAAGAAAGCAAAACAATGCAAAGCCACACCACAATTATCCTGAAAAATACCCCCACATCCCGATGGACCCGGTGTGAGCGGGCGGTCATTTCCGGATGGAAACCTTCGGGTCGTGAATGGGGTCGCGCTGCGCGAGGCGCGAACTCGCCCGGGTTTGTTTTTTAGAACAGAAAGAAGAGGCGTTTTCTCTCTAGGGAGTAAATTCATTTAAGAAAAACCATTTTCAATTTGATTCTCTTAAAATAATGATGAAAATAGTAAGACAAGGTTAATACCCTATTTTACAGGAAAAGAGTCGCCACCCGGTTCAGCTTCACCAGGAATTGTGGTATACTGATCCGTGATGGGATTTTTATACCTGAAAAGAGCGATTTTGTGTTCGGATATAATGGTTACTAACTTTATTCAAAATCGAGAATTATGACATTTATGAGAATTGTAACATTACGATGGCTTGAGAAAGCAATAAAAACTTGCCAAGATTTCGGCAGAGTAACGGCGCTACTTGGAATTTCCCATAGTAATTCGGGCAGAGTTTCCTTTGAAACTCGGGAACCCGACCTTTACCTGCATACTCATTCACACATATCAATGCATTTTATTGAAAGTAAGTAGTATAGCAGCTTTAGTGGCTCTTTACTCAAACATGCAATGTAAATGAAGAAATAACGTAGTTTGAAATTTGGGCTTAGAGCCAGTTACCCTCAGTTACCTTTTCGCTTGTCCAGGATAACATGAGAGCTGGTGCAGGATCGAATTGTCGTTGGTTTGATGGGAAACCTTGAGAAAAGTTGAAAAGAAAATGATTTGGTGGTGTTTGTGGTGCTTTGAGAACGTTTCGACTCGAGTTATGAGTATAATCACGAGTAAAACTACTTTTGAACAAGTTTTTGACGAGTTTAAATCGAGAGTTTCTGAGAGAAACTTGATTTAAATCGAAGTTTGAGAGATTCAGATCAAGTAGGCTTGATTTAGGCAGAGTTTTGACGTGTTTAGGAGCGAAAACTGAAGGATTTTGCTCTGGGGAAGTCGTGAATTCGAAAACCTCTTTTCAAATGGGAGGAGAGCACCTCCTTTTATAGTATGATGGTAATTAGCCCGCGGGCTAATTACCACCCTAGGAGGGACAATAGCCTCTCGGAATTTGGGGGAGGCTACCCCCTAGGTAATTATCCCGCGGGCTAATTACCTATGGGGGACAACATCCCCCAAATCAGGGGAAGCTAGTTTTAGGCGAGGCCTGGTTCGATTTGGTTTTGATATTTTCCAAGTTTTCAGTCCGTTTGGAGAAATCGGACTTTCGAAACGTGATTTTTCGGATTTTTATCTGGCGGATAGATACAACAATTCGGCTTTGCGCGGCTTATGTCATTCCAGTGACTTGGAGTCGGTAAATTTCCTCATGGTTTGTTTCGCATACAGGAATTTCGATCCGTAGAGAAATTTGATCGTATGCGAAACAAACCATAAAACATTATGTGTATGCATGAGTAAATGTTTTAATTGACGAATTTTTGAAACAAAATATTTTGCCCCTTCAATTAAAATGTTGACGAGAACAAAGAATTTTAACTTTAGCAATTATTTTGAAATTAGCTCGGGGCCGAGAATTTTATTTTTGAAAATTTCAAAAAAATTTTATGAGTGAAAAACATGCCAGTGCGTGTTTCAGAACATTTTCTGGTCTGCTCGGTTGAAATCGGGACTGAAAACAGCTTGAAAGTGCAGAAAACATCAAAAAGTGGGGTAAAACGGTAAAATTAACATTTTACCCTGGGAATTGGCCGCAGGGCCAATTCCCTATGGCGTAACAGTCATATTTATGACCGTTGCGCCGCCCTGCATGAGACGCTATGAGGAGCATGATCCCCCTTCATTTTTTCACACTTCTCCTCCTTCTCTCTAGTTTATCTCTCTAGAAATCTTAGCCTTTTTGCGACGATGTTTTCGCTTTTGCTCTTTCCTACTATGCCATTGCTGCTCCGGTTTTTCGGGGTCACCATGTGGTACAAGCTTTACAACGCCCGAGTTGGGCTTCTTGATGTCTGCGTCATCCCTCAGACGGTTTATATTGATGGAGTTCAGGTCTCCATCCCCATTGTGCCAGCGGAGAATCTCTACGGTATGCCTCCCAACTGGGAGTACCACTCGATCGGGCGCTTCACACCGATTCTGGAGGCTTTGGCCCCTGCAGGACATCTGTCTCGCAATCTGGTTAGTCGTACTGACTATTTATTCAAAATGCATGTTTTATGCTTTTCAAAATTTATGCATGTCACGGAATTTTTAGGAAAATACCTTTATGCATGTCGCGGAAGTTTTAGGAAAATACCTTTATGCATGTCGCGGAATTTAATTAATCGCCTGATTAACTTTTAGAAAATTCGCGTAGGTCTATTAATTTTATGAAAAATTATTTCGAGACTTAAAATAATTTTCAAAAATTATATGCTATGAAATTAATTTTTTAGAAAATTATTTTTTGCTGAAAAATCACCTTAGGCCATGGAATTAATTGTAGAAAATTATCTCATGCTATAAATTAGCTTTAAAATTATTCCATGATACGGAATTAATTTAGAAAACTTGCTCTAACCGTTGGGGATTAATTGTAGAAAATCATTATGCATTTTATTTTTCAAATTTATGCTCCGTTGGGGACATATGCATGTTAAATAATTTTTCTTGAAATGCTATGCTGGGTCCGATAACCACTGGAGTTATCGGATATTTTTATGTATGAATTTGTGAAAAAAAATTTCAAATACAGGTGATTGAGCATAATGGAGGTAGTGTGCAGCATGTGCACAAGTGGTATAGAGCCTTATCACTAGATGCCCAGACCATCATTGACAACACTCATGTTGGCGCTATGGTTCAGCATTTGATGTATAAACGCCATCGCGGGTATCCTTATCTGAAGAAGGATCTCGTGTCTGCATTGCTGAGCTGCTGGTCTGACACTACCCATTCCTTCCACTACTCTTGCGGGGAGTTCACGATTACCCCGGTCGATTACTATGCCATTACCGGGTTGCCATTCACCAGTACTGTGATCGAGTTCAATGCCACCTTCTCCTATCATTGGTTTGACAGGACAGCGATTCAGGCGTTGATTGGCTTCTCGGGCACTAGTAGGAGTTCTGTCTCCTGCGAGCAGTTGATGGATTTTTGGATGCAGGGGCGTGGAGCTGGCCGATCAGCCGCCTGCGAGGCTCGGGCTTTCATAGCTGCTGCCTTGTCCTGGTTTTGTTTCCCGACTAGGCAATCCGATATTAATCTTAATATCTTGCCGAGCTTGGTCGATATTCATAAATTTAATGAGCTTGCTTGGGGTCGGGCCTAATTGGCTCATTTATACTGGGCACTAGATCAGTGTGCCAGGAATAGAATTGAGAAGTTCAAATCTTCTCTACAGGTGCTCGCGGTGAGTCTTCATGGCTTGAATGATTTTGATTTTTCTCTTTACTTTTAGTCATTTGAGTGTTTGCTCATCCTGACTTGCGATTCTTTTTGCAGATTTGGTTTTTTGAGACGGGTATTTTGGATAGACCTCTGTTGGTCCCGGGGGACTAACTATCCGAAATACCCCCGACTGCCGTACTACTTCCGAGGATGGGACATGCAGCTTTCCCGTCTTCAGCTCCTGCAGCATCTTCAGAGCCTTACCACTAATCAGGTATTCGATTTGACTTTTTGAATCTTTCTTTATATTGTTGAGCTTGTGATTTAACATCAAGTTCTTTCAAATGCAGATTAGGACTGCTCCTTGGGGTGACTCATCCTCAACCGATTGGACTCCTGAGATGATAGATGCGATGCCCTATATGGGCAAACATTTGCTTATCATGAGTCCCCAGTCCACTGAGTGGTACCTAGGGAGAAGGATTCAGGGCTGCCATTTGCCTCCTAGGACTAGGCCAGTTCCTCCTCGTTTCCCAGTTGGTTGTTCTGGCCTGAGAATGCCAGCAATGTGGCGAGATTGAGCCGTGAGGATGAGGATTACATCATCACCAGCTTGCCGGGAGCTTAAATAGAGTTTTGCCATACTCGGCTTCTTGGGTGGCCTAATGTAGATCCAGAGGATGATAGGCCCGCGAGAGCCCGTTCAGGTAAAGGCGGTCCTCCCTCAAGAGGTGGTGGCCCTCCAAGTAGAGCTGGTCCTTCAGGCTCACAGGGCGCCGTCAGAATTACGATAAATTCTTCGTTTGAGATTCAATCTGAAGTATTTAATTCCTGACTCTATGTTTGTTTTTACTTGTTTTGATGACAGGATCATCATGGGCGAAAGAGGACTAGGAGTCGGCCTTCGAGCTCTTCTACTTCTTCTGCTGCTGCATCAACTGATTCGGTGTTGGTTCCTGGCCATAGGAGCATTCATCCCGACCTTACCAGATTTTCGGTTTTTAGGCCTGACGGGAGTGCTTACACGCTAGTGATCGAGCCATACTACTATCCTGATCAGCCTGTGACCTATGCTCCCGCCAATACTACACATGTGAGTTTCGACCTTCCCTGTTTTGTATTTTCTCATTTGGATCATTTGTTGATCTCAAATTTCTGCTTCCAGGTCCCCGTGGCTGATAGTACCTTGGACTGGGGTTACTATCAGGGGCTCCAGCGCTTTGTTATGGGATACAGCGTTGAGATGACTGTAAGTCTTTTGATTCCTGTTTACATAAGACATGATGCATGTAATGCAATGTTTATGAAAAATGCATGATGATATTTTATTTTGCAGGGGCATATTCAGCAGCTGAACATGGAGATCGCAGGACTCCGGCTTAGCGGAGGAGCGTCACAGCAGCAGCAGTCTCCGTTTACGGGACCTTCCAGCTCGCACCAGCCTCCTCCCTATCCAGGGCCTTCGGAGCAGTACGACCCGTCATCCGAGTATCGCCCCACATTTGATGATCCGGGATTCAAACAGTAGTTTTTAGAGCTTCTCTTTTTTTGTAGTGTTTAGAACATTTTTTAGCATGCTGTACAGTACAGTTCTGCCACTTGAGTTGCCGATTCTTATGAAACACTTTCTTTTCATTAACTGCATCTTTTACATATCTAGCCTTTAGCTGAAAATGATAAAGAATGAGTTTGTGGGGTAATCTACCTGTATTGGTAGATTGCCCCGTAAACTACGTATAGCAAATTGCTACTCTTCTTCTTCTTCCTCATATTATCTCTGATTTCACAATGAGTGACTACGTGAGATTCCGTTGTGATCTGAACAACTATCTGAGGAATGCCAATGGTTGGGCTAGGCTTGAGTGCTGTGGCCTGAGGAGTATGAAGGAATATGTCCGGATATTTATCAAACAAGAGTTGATTGATGCTGCCATGGAACACTGGGATCCTATCGATAATGTTTTCTGCTTCGGGGATCAGGAGCTATGTCCCATGTATGAGGATTTCTGCGGACTTTTGATGTCTCTGACTGACTTGCCAATCGTTTTGCCATCTCATCACCCTGAGTTTACCGAAGCTTTGATGAATTGTTTCAGTCTTCCTAGAGCTGATAGGCGTAGACTGATTTGTATCAATTCAGGAGGTCTGAAGATTTCTGTAGCTCTGGAGATAATTTAAGGTCTTGGCCTGAATGATGAGAGTTGGTTGCCCCTCGCTTACCTGCTGTTGCTAGGAGTCTTCTTATGCGAAACTACCACAGACATCTGTAGCTTTGCATACTTGCCCATTGTTTCTCAGATGCTGGATGGGGCTTATCCTATTTCTCTCAGTTTGGTAGAGACTCTGATTTATGTCCATTCAGCTAGCAATGGAGATGAGACTACTGCTCGTGGTAGCAGATTATTGCTCCAGGTAAGTCATTTTTCCTTTACTTTTAACCCTTTCTTTTTGTAGAATCAGCTGTCTTTAAGCATTCATCCTCTTGTAGCTTTGGCTGTGGGATAAGCTGGCCATTTTGTCAATTCCCGAAAAGGTAAATTATAGGCTGTATGGTCACTGGGGAAGACATTCTTTGGTCCGGATCGAAGATCGCAACCATAATCGTTTCACTCTTGAAGAATGGCGTAACTTCATGGGAGCTTGTACTGCTGTAGGGATCCGCTAGACTTCCCGCTGGTGGGCGATAGCTTTTATGACTACGCACATTGCTAAAGGTGGAGTAGTTCTGCTCGGACTAGATGAAGTCATTTCGTATTCTCCTAACCGATTGTGTAGGCAATATGGCTACCCTGAACATCTGCCAGAAATGCTTGTACCTTGGCTGATTCTGAACTCTTATATCTCCAGAGATATAGGTATGAAGATAGGTGGGCTGAACGAACCCAAGTTGCTGTGAACTTCACTCTGCCGTTTGACATTCACCCTGATCATTCATACCGCACATGGAGCATCAGGACCCGTAGGTTGGCAACTCTTCAAGAGAGAATGAGCAAGACTCGCCGTCTTCGTCATCGCTTTATTAGAGATTGAGCCTTGATCCAGTGTTTGTCATGTGATAATAAAGGCTTCTGCCTCGTATTTCTTATTTTCTTCTTTGCCTCCATCTTTTGGCTTGTAATGTGTTTATGTGTAATAAAGCAGATTATGCTTTCTAAATGTATGTTTCATGAAATGATATCACATGTCCATTTAGTTCATACATATAACATTTCATTAATAAAAATGATGTCATGAAAAAAATTTCATTTTAATCACAGAAATAAATAGTATTATTTTCTAGATTTAATATTCATTATCGTCTAAGGTTCCTAAGAAGGATTTTACCAAAGATATTCTCTCTCTAACTGATACATTTGGAGAAGGCCATACGCTGTTGATACATTTGGAGACTGCTGAGTGCTGCCAAACGTTTCTCATCAATCAGGTTCAGCTCATCGTATCTGGCTTTTTCCCATTCATCTTCTGATAATCTTGCTTCAAGAGCGACACGCAGGGATTTGATTTCCATTTCTAGAGAGAAAATGGAGTTTGTCCAGTCAGAGTTCGGATGCTGGTCCGATATCCCCATAGTGCAAAGGGTAAATGGTTGGCCCAATCCCTGTAGCTGACTACCATCTTTTAAAGGATCTTTTTAACAGATTTATTCGATGCTGGCACTGCCCCGTTGGCTTGTGGTCGGTAAGGAGATGAGCGATGATGCTCAATACCAAAATTTTCTTCCAGATGAGCAGTATCACCTTAGAACTGGATGTCATTATCCGTTATTATGTGATGGAGAATCCCAAACCTCGTAAGAATGTGCTTCTCTATGAATCATACCATTTTCTTAGCTGTGATGCTGGTATATGACTCTGCTTCCACCCATTTGGAAAAGTAGTCAATGGCGACAATTATGAATCGATGTCCATTTGTAGATGAGGGTCTTATTTCCCCAATTATGTCAATGCCCCAAGCTGAGAATGGCCAAGGCATGGTAAAACTTTATAATTCCGTGGGAGGAAGATGACTGATATCCCCGTGAATTTGATAAGCATGGCAAGATTTGGCTTCTTGTATGCAATCAGCTAACATGGTTAACCAAAAGTAACCCATACATTGGACTTTCTTGGCTAGCATGACTCCATTCATATGAGGACCACAGTCTCCTGAATGTATGTCTTTTATCATTTTCGTGGCTTCTTGTTGTATTAGGCACTTCAACAGTAAATCGTCAGAGGATCTTTTGAATAGATCTCCATTTA
Source organism: Euphorbia corollata (assembly GCA_948277035.1). NCBI lineage: Eukaryota > Viridiplantae > Streptophyta > Magnoliopsida > Malpighiales > Euphorbiaceae > Euphorbia > Euphorbia corollata. The sequence continues at coordinate 16,605 of CAOJBI011450920.1, read as the reverse complement.
TTAGGCAGAACTGAACCGATAACCTTCTCAGCATATTTCGGTCTGAATCAGTGGCTTCTTCAGGGTAACTCCCATCTTCTAGGTATTTGAGAATGTCAACATACCATGGCCCATTCAGCTATTCTTCAGCTTCTATTACCGAGACATAGAATGGAGCTTTTGCTGTTTCCAAAATGAGAGGCTTTATTGGTCTATCCTGAGGTCCTTCCCACATGGATGTCAAGGTCGCCAAGGCATCTGCCACTTGGTTTTCTTCTCGAGGTAAGTAATGGAACTCGCATTCACTAAACAGCGATGCTTTTCTCCATGCAGCTTCTAAGTAAGGTCTGAGAGACTCTTCTTTCAGTTCCCATTCACCGGTTATGTGTTTTATCACAAAAGCGGAATCGCCGATGATTTTGACTTAATCAGCCTTCAAGTTAATCAAAGTTGTCATACCAAACAGGCAAGCTTCATATTCTGCGGGCAATGCTAGTATAAGAGCACAATGACAGAAGAGAACATGCCATTTACTATCTCAGTAAGAAGTTGCTCAAGTATGAGTCCCGCTACGCGATAGTGGAAAAGACATGTGCTGCGATGGTGTGGCTCACTAAGAAACTTCGGCATTATTTCCAATCTTATCGGATACAAGCTGTGGCCAAAGTTGACCCGATGAAATATCTCTATCAAACACCCTCCCTGACAGGAAAATTATCCAGATGGCTATTATTACTCTTTGAGTTTGACATTGAGTACATAACTAAGAAAGTCATCAACGGAAGAGCTATCGCCGAATTCCTAGCAAGCCAACCATTGGGATCCGAATACTCTGAAAATTTGGATTTTCCAGATGAGCAATTGGCCATTGTGTCAAACAACTTGAAGAAGTGGACGATGTACTTCGATGGAGCTGTAAACAAAAGAGGTGCAGGTCTAGGAGTTGTCCTAATAACGCCACAAGGAGGGATGATACCTCTATCCAAATGACTGGAATTTGTAACTATTATACTTCTCAATTTTGGTGAGAAATCTGTTCAACACAGCAGGATGTTCTTCGGGAGTGTTGGATTTGACTAGCATGTCATCTACGTATACTTCAACCTCTTTATGAATTAGGGCGTGAAGCAAAGTAGTGACTGCTCGTTGATATGTTGCGACAGCGTTTTTCAATCCAAATGGCATGACTCGGTAGCAGTGTGTGCCCCATTCTGTGATGAAAGCTATCTTGAATTTGTCAATCACATTCATCAGTATCTGATTGCAACTTGAGAAACCATCCATAAAGGAATACATGGTAGCCCTAGTAGCACTATCAACCAGGACATCTACACATACTCTGACTCTTTCATCTTTCTTAGCAACCGGAACAACGTTCGCAAGCCATGTGGGATATTCAACCACTTCGAGGAATTTTGCTTTGATCTGCTTGGAAATCTCTTCTTTTACTTTCTCAGCCCATTCCGGACGTAAGTGTCTCATTTTCTGCTTTTCTGGACGGATTTTAGGATCTGTTGGTATCCTGTGTTCCACGATGTGTCGATCAACACCAGGCATGTCATCGTAAGACCAAGCGAAAGCCAAAATGTGTTCTTTTAATATTTTTATCAATTCTCTCTCTTGCTCGATGGATAATTGATAGGAAATTAATACCATTTTTGGGTTTTCTTCTGTGCTTAAGTTTATTTCTTTTGTGATATCATGGTTGATATTGAAAATGCTAGATGTAGGCTGGAATGGATGCATGGAATCATAATCAGAAACACAATCCAAATAAGCAAAGTTCTTGACTTTATTGAATTCATCATAAGCTACATTATTCATTTCAAAGATATTAGATAGAGAGACAAATGATTCATCCCTTTCTTTGGAGGCATATTCATCTTCTGTGATGGACAGGCTTGCTGAGGATGGTTGTGTAGGAACCATGAATATCTCCTCATCATCGTCATCAATCTCCATCGTGGCTTTCCCTTTGTCTGCCATGTCTGGTTGTTCAGTCTCACTTGTCAGATTGAGCTGAGTTTTGAGTTTGTCAGCGAGGATACTGAGTAGTTCTTCCTCGTGGGCTGGTTTGCCTGAGTTCCTCTTCACCCTTTTCTCGTTGCACTGAACGAAGCGTTCTACCTGTACTAGAATCTTGCCAGAGTCAATATTAATGATTGGTCCTGTTCCATACTTGCTGAAGTCAACCACATATGAGAAGATCTCAAATCCTAGTAGCGTCTTGGACATATGAGTGACGGGTTCTGGAACTCCGTTATAAGGGCTTTGTTTTGCATGTCAAAATGCATTATGTCTGGCAGGCTTATTTTTCAGATGTCTGGGCCCTTTGTAGCCTAAACCTGCTTGTCGGAGTTCTCCTGGACCAATGTTGAATGTAGGCACTCCCTACCCCTGTGCTCCAAGTCCAGTACCCAGAACATGATGTCGTTGCATATACTGCTTGACCCATGGGCTCCAGTATTCTTCTGGTTTTTCATCTTGACTTTCATCAATAGCAGCTATGGTAAAGCCTCTCATGTTATTGCTTTCAATGCTGAGTGCAGCGATTGTAGATTCCTTATATGCTTCCAGAGTGACTATCTTTCCTTGAAAGGGAATTTTGACCTTTTGGTGGAGAGTAGACGGGATTCCTCCAAGAGCCTGGAACCAAGGGCGTCCAAGCAGCAGTGAGAAGGTTACTGGAATGTCGATGATCGTGAACAGTACAAAAGAGGAGATGTCCCCAATGGTAAATTCTGCTTCAAATGTTCCTATGACAGCTCTTTTAGAATCTTCATAAGCCTTGATGATAGCTTTGGATTTCCTCAGAGCTTCCTCGCTTAGTCCAAGCATTGGGAGGATTTGCCTGGGGCAGACATTCAGAGCTGATCCATCATCGATCATGACGTATGGCATGATCCTACCTAGGATATTGGCCTTTAGATACAATGCCTTGTTGTGGCATGTTCCTTCATCTGATAGGTCGGTACTAGTGAAGATAATGTCTGGTATAATCTCATCTACTTCTGTATTGAGTAGGGCATAGACTTGATCAGGTGCAGTTGCTGAAGAAGTTTCTACTTCCATTAGCTTCTTGACCATAGCCATTCGGTGTTCTTTAGAGTTAATGAGAAGCTCCCAGATGCTCATCTTGGTGGAGGTGGCCTTTAACTGGTTGACAATTGTGCCTTCAACTCCAGCTTGCATTCTTGGTGGAATTATGGCTGCAGGGGGCTCATTCCTCTGAGTTGGAGGTTCAGCAGCTCCTATCACTCTTCCTCCTCTAGTGATTGGATTCACTTGGTCTGAAAGCGAGTATGTTGTTTTGAAGATTTCGAATTCATCAAAATCTTCCTCAAGTGGTATGTCTTTCAAACTTAGTGGCTTTACTTTGACTGCAGCAGTCGTTGAACCCTTTGTTGAAATGGGCCATTGCATGGATGGTACTTCCTCCTTTGATGAGAAAGTGCAGTTGGATTACAGAATGTGAGAGAACATTGAGTTATCTGGAACTCCTGATTGGATCATGTTGATTGATGATGATGATGATGATGATGATGATGCCCCTTCGGTTGGGTTTTTCCCGTCAAGCATATCAAGAGTTTCACAATACATGAACTTCTTGATTGGCATTTCTTCAGACTCGTCTTCGAACTTGCTCATGTACCATGGATAGTTCTTCAAAGATTCTATTGTGGTAGGACATGTGAATTTCGAATATTCCCAATGCATAAATCGTAGGGGAAGACCAGAAAGGTTCCTTTCTGGTAAAGCAATTGGCGGGGGATCTATCCATGTGAAATAGTCCAAAAATTGATCTGCGAGGACATTCCAGAATGATTTCTGATAAGCAGTCAGCCATTCAAACCATACTAATGCCTTTTCCTTAAGTGTCAACCTGAACTTCTCTGGCCAATAAGTGAAGTGTATCTGACATTCATTCATCCAGGTGACGAATTCACTGATGTGTTTCCCAGGGTCCTGAATACCATCATATTTGATAGAGTATGAGGCTTCCATGTCAGGTACAAACGTTTGACTGGCTAGTGTAGCTTGTCTATTTTCTGCTTGAATTCTTTGCATGATGTATTCTACAGTTGTCTCCTGACCAGACTCCCGTATCATATGAACATGATAGTCATCGGTGAGTTCTCCCGAATCCTGGCTTCTGGCTGATCTGACATCATCCGAGTCAGTCTCTTTGTAGCTTGCATAGCTCTCATCGTCAGAGTTGATTAGCTGATCGTGATAAATATTATCATTGTCATGCTCAAAGTGCCCCGACCAATTTATAGGCGAGATGTCAAATTCTTCTTCGGAGTCAGGCTATGGACCGGGATTGTCGACTTCACCATCGGGATTTTCGTTCATGAACTCTTCGAATTTAATCTCATCTTCGAAGTACATGACACCATCTGCCATCATGGCTGCAATGTCAGCTGGTATATCAACCTGCTCAACTCCTTGATACCAGTTGTTCTCATCATTGACATCCCAGAATGGGTTGGGAAGTTCATGGACAGGAAGTTCAGCTAACCATTGGTCAAAATGCAAGTTCTCCTCATTATCGTCGTTTGGCTGGTTATGATTCCATAAGTCGGGTTCGAGATGTTGTTCCAGGTTAGGAACTATAGCATCGTCATTGTCATTTTCCAAATTAGGATCCTCCTCAAGATCTTCTTCCTCTGACTCATCAGGATTTTCAATTGGATCTTCTTCAAGATTTTCAGGATCTTCAACTGGATCCTCTTCTGGATCTGTCAGATTTTCAATAAGGTTTACAGGATGGGGAGTTTCTTGTTGATCATCATCAATGTGCTGATATAACTCATTGAACTCATCTCTCATATTTTCAATGTTTTGGAATGATTCATCAATGGCCCGGCCGTAACCATCCAAATCAGCTCTGATTTCTTGAAAGGGGTCAACCTATCGAGTCTGCAGCTCTTCCATCTCTGGGCATCCATCCCAATACTCTGGATCATTCCAGGCTTGTTCTGGATCATATAACTCCTCAAGTTGTTGCTCATTGTTACGAGATCCTTTAGGGGCGATTTGTTGATTGGAGGAAGCTCCAAATTGGAATTGAGATCCTCCCACAAAATTTGGACTCATATGAGCGTATGCATCCCTCGGTTGAACAAAAAACAGTGGCATCTCCCATCCTCTATTTTGCGTGTCGATTTTCGGTTCTTCCCATCACTTGATACCTGTGGCGTTAGGGAATGTGACCATGAAATGGTGCATGAAGGTCCTTGAAAGATATATCCAATTCCAGTTCTTCTCCATCGGAAGAGAATTGAACCATTCGAGAGCAGGTCCCTCCAGGAATCTAGGAAATTGGGATGCAAAACCCATCAAGAGAATCCCTTTAGCATGCATGAAGTGAGTAAACCTTTCTTCATGCTCGGATGGGTTAGTGTTGCCCCAGAACTTCATTCCACTCGGGATTCTGTAGTAGATCAGCCTTTCCCGCTCTATTTCTAGAACATATTGATCAACCTGATAAATGATATCGAGGTTTTCAAATGCCGTGTTCTCCCTCCATCCTAGGCTGTGGTGGAAATTCTCAGAGATGTCTTGGTGATCAGCATTTCCCCCGATGTGAATTTCTATGACATTCACTCGGCTTCTTTTCCGGCTCTTCAACCTTTCCATCAGCAAAGACTTGCTGTAAATCTTTCAGTAGACAGGTGCATTAGTTAGTACGATGCCCTTTCATGACGTGGTATGCACAGAAGTTATCCCGGTCAGCTGTTGCAGAAAGGATGAATGGCTTGACACTCTGCAGGACATTGGCCTTCCTAAGTTTGGTAAATATCTGGGACAGTGATTCTACCCATGGAGAAATAGACTGAGGAGCCTGTATTTGCGTTGCTGCCACTGTCTTGACAACTGCTTGTGGATTTTGTTTGGGAAAGCCAAGGTTGTTTGGCTTGAAGGAGCTCCCTCTTTCATAGGTTCTGGGCTTGGTATAAGCTTGATATTCTTCTCTTCTCAGTTTATCCTCTTCCTTGTACTTCTCAAGCTTTTTCGCATAATTGACAACTTCATTGAATGTCTCAAAATGTTTCATCTTCATTTCGTCGCGATATTTCTAATTAGATCCTTCAACAAGCTTGACAATTAGGGCTTCTTGGTCTGGAGCTCTGCTGACCAGTGTTCTGATCGCCATCCATCGGAGATAGTATGCTTCAAATGATTTATTCGAACACTGTCGGACTCTTTCCTGATCTTGAATAGTGGTCTTTAGCTTGAGATTAAAGGCATAATTTTCAATAAAGGTCGAGCCGAGCTTTTCCTAGTTTTATTTGACATCTGATGGCAAACTCATGTACCAGTCTGTGGCAGGTCCACGGAGAGTGGTCTGGAAAAGGTTAACAATATGCACCTCAGGTATCGTCATTCCCATCATGATTCTGAGATAGGCTTCAATATGAGCATGGGGTGACCCTGTCCCACTATAAGGAGCAATGTAGGGCATGATGAAGTTTGGAGGGAGAGCTTCAGATTCATTTAACCTGTATCTGTTGAGGTCCAAACACTATTGAACGGACGAGCTTGATGCCTTATCAGTTTTTGGAACCATAGTCTCCAAACCGGCAAGCTTTGTTCTTAGTTCATTTAACTCTGCTTCATGATTTGGTGTTCTTTGCATTCCAGAGGCAACAATGTTTCTCATGTAGTCTTGGAATTCCGGAGTATTGATGAAATTTCGGAAGCTTTCATTAAAGTCCGCCATGTCGTCTTTTGGCTCGGAAAAGAGGTCCTCGAGGGATTCTAGAACCGGAGGGTGCTTGACTTTCTTAGGACCTGTGGTACGTTTTAATCGCGCCTTGGTTCGCTTCCAACCTGAAAACATAGTTGATCAAATGTCAACAAATGCTTGCATAGGGCGTTTAACCCTTTGTTTTTTTAGGTATGAATATGTATGCATGTATGTATGTATGCATGCACGACTCAGGAGTCAGGGTAATAATCTCAAGTATTCGGGGAATACTTAAAAAGCGAAAAGGTCTAGATACTCAGAGAGCATTCACCTAGAGAACAATATCTTTCTGGGAGAAAGAAACTCGAGACATATGGGTCATTCTATGAACGCCTAAGTCTTTAACGAAATGACTTTACAAGTCAAACACATTCAAGAGGCCGGGCCGTCTTGATGTTAGATTAATTTATTGGTTTAGTAATGGTGGATTACCAAATGAAGGACTCATTGGTCTTGTGAGCGGGCGATCATTTCCAGACGGTGAAAACCTTCAGGTCATGAATGGGGTCTAGCTGCGCGAGGCGTGAACTCGCCCGGGTTTTGTTTTGAGATTAAAAGAGGCGTTCGCTCTCTGGGGAGTAAATTCATTTAAGAAAAAACAATTTTCAATTTGATTCTCTTACAATAATGGTAAAATAGTAAAATAAGATTAATACCCTATTTTACGGAAAAAGAGTCGCCACCCGGTTCAGCTCCACCGGGAATTGTGGTATACTGATCCGTGATGGGATTTTTATACCTGAAAAGAGAGTTTCTGTGTTCGAATATAATGGTTACTAACTTTATTCAAAATCGATAATTATGACATTTATGACAATTTTAGCATTACGAAGGTTTGAGAAAGCAATAAAAACTTGCCGAGATTTCGGCAGAGTAACGGCGCTACTTAGGATTTCCCATAGTAATTCGGGCAGAGTTTCCTCTTAAACTCGGGAACCCGACCTTCACCTGCATCCTCATTCACACATATTAATGCATTTTATTGAAAGTAAGTAGTAAAGCAACTCTAGTGGCTCTTTACTCAAACATGCAATGTAAATGAAGAAATAACGTAGTTTGAAATTTGGGCTTAGAGCCAGTTACCCTCAGTTACCTTTTCACTTGTCCAGGATGACGTGAGAGCCGGTGCAGGACCGAATTGTCATTGGTTTGACAGGAAACCTTGAGGAAAGTTGAAAAGAAAATGATTTGGTGGTGTTTGTGGTGGTTTGAGAACGTTTCGACTCGAGTTATTAGTATAATCACGAGTAAAACTTCCTTTGAATGAGTTTTTGACGAGTTTAAATCGAGAGTTTCCGAGGAAAACTTGATTTAAATCGAAGCTTGAGAGATTCAGATCAAGTAGGTTTGATTCCGGCAGAGTTTTGACATGTTTGGGAGCGAAAACCGAAGGATTTTGCTCTGGGAAGTTTTGGAACTAGAAACTTGTTCAAAATGGGAGGGGAGCACCTCCTTTTATAGTATGGTGGTAGTTATCCCGCGGGCTAATTACCCATTATAGGGGGTGTAGCTTCTCGGGATTTGGGGGAGGCTACCCCCTAGTTAATTAGCCTGCGGGCTGATTACCTATGGGGGACAAAATCCCCCAAATCATGGGAAGCTAGGTTTTAGGCGGGGCCTGGTTTGATTCGGTTTTGATATTTTACGAGTTTTTGGTCTGTTTGGAGAAATCAGACTTTCGAAACGCGATTTTTCAGATTTTTATTTGGCGGATAGATACGACAATTCGGCTTTGCGCGGCTCATGTCATTCCCGAGACTTAAAGTCGGTAAATTTCCTCATCGGGCGGAGCGGACCATGCTAACAGTTTGGCCCTCCATACATGAATTTTGATCCGTACAGAAATTTGATCGTATGCGAAACAAACCATAAAACATTGTGTGAATGCATGAGTAAACGTTTTAATTGACGAATTTTTGAAACAAAATATTTTGCCACTTCAATTAAAATGTTGACGAGAACAAAGAATTTTGACTTTAGCAATTAGTTTGAAATTGGCACGGGGCCGAGAATTTTATTTTTGAAAATTTCAAAATAATTTTATGAGTGAAAAATATGCCAATGCGTGTTTCAGAACATTTTCCGGTCCGCTCGGTTGAAATCGAGACTGAAAACAGTTTGAAAATGCAGAAAACATCAAAAAGTGGGGTAAAACGGTAAAATTACCGTTTTACCCCGGGAATTGGCCACAGGGCCAATTCCCTATGGTGCAACGATCATAAATATGACCGTTGCACCGCCCTACGTGGCACGCTGTGAGCGTGCCACGTAGGCAGGTAATTAGCCAGCGGGCTAATTACCGCAGTCCTATATAAAGAGCACGAATTCCCTTCATTTTTCACACTTCTCCTCCTTCTCTCTAGCTTTATCTCTCTAGAATTTTTAGCTTTTGCGACGATGTTTTCGCTTTTTATGCTTCCGACTATGTCGCTGCTACTCCGGTTTACCAGGGTTACCATGTGGTATAAGCTCTTCAACGTCCGAGTTGGGCTTCCTGATGTCGTCGTCGTCCCTCAGACGATTCATATTGATGGAGTTGAGGTCTCCATCCCTATTATGCCAGCGGAGAATCTCTACGGTATGCCTCCCAACTGGGAGTACCACTCGATTGGGTGCTTCACCCCGATCCCAGAGGCTCTAGACCTTGCAGGACATCAGAAGCCCAGACCATCATCGACAACACTCATGTTGGTGCTGTGGTTCAGCATTTGGCGTATAAGCGCCATCTCGGGTATCCTTATCTGAAGAAGGTTCTCGTGTTTGTGTTACTGAGCCGCTGGTCTGAAACTACCCATACCTTCCACTACTCTTGCGAGGAGTTTATGATTACTCCGATTGACTATTACGCTATTACTGGGTTGCCATTCGTCGGTACTATGATTGAGTTCAATGCCATCTTCTCCTATCATCGGTTTGACAGGACATCGATTGAGGCTCTGATCAGCTTCTCGGGTACTACTAGGAGTTTTGTCTCTTGTGAGCAGATGGATTTTTGGATATAGGGGCATGGAGCTGGCCGATTAGCCGCCTGCGAGGCTCGAGCTTTCATAGCTGCTGCCTTGTCCTAGTTTTGCTTCCTGACCGGGCGGTCCGATATTAATCTCAATATCTTGCCGAGCTTGGTCGATATTCATAAATTCAATGAGCTTGCTTAGGGTCGGGCCGCCTTGGCTCATTTATACTGGGCACTGGATCAGTGTGCCAGGAATAGAATTGAGAAGTTCAAATCTTCTCTGCAAGTGCTCGCGGTGAGTCTTCCTAGCTTGAATGATTTTGACTTCTTTTTACTTTCAGTCATTTGAGTGTTTGCTCGTCCTAACTTGTGATTCTTTTTGCAGGTTTGGTTTTTCGAGAGGGGTATTTTGGATAGGCCTTTGTTGGTCCCAGGGACTAACTGGCCAAAATACCCCCAACTGCAGCACTACTTCCGAGGATGGGATATGCAGCTTTCCCGTCTTCAGCTCCTGCAGCGTCTCAGGAACCTTACCACTGATCAGGTATTTGGTTTGACTTTTTTGAGTCCTTCTTTATATTGTTGAACTTGTGTTTTGATATCAAGTTCTTTCAAATGCAGATTAGGACTGCCCCTTGGGATGACTCATGCTCAGCCGATTGGACTCCTAAGATGAGAGCTGCGATGCCCTATGTGGGCAAACATCTGCTTGTCATGAGTCCTCAGTCCACGGAATGGTACCTAGAGAGCAGGATTCAGGACTGCCATTTGTCTCCTAGGACTAGGCCAGTTCCTCCTCCACTTCCCAGTTGGTTGTTCTGGCCTGATAATGCCAGCAACATGGCAAGATTGAGCCGTGAGGGTGAAGATTATATCATCACCAGCTTGCCGGGAGCTTACATAGAGTTTTGCCATACTCGGCTTCTTGGGTGGCCTAATGTAGATCCTGAGCCAGTTCCGGCTAAGGACGAGGATGATAGGCCAGCGAGAGCCCGTTCGGGTAGAGGCGGTCCTCCCTCAGGAGGTGGTGGCCCTCCAGGTGGAGCTGGTCCTTCGGGCTCGCAGGGCGCCGTCAGAGTTACGGTAAATTCTTCATTTTGAGATTCAATCTGAAGTATTTGTTGCCTGACTTTGTCTTTGTTTTAGCTTGTTTTGAGAACAGGATCGTCATGGGCGGAAGAGGACTAGGATTCGGTCTTCGAGCTCTTCTGCTTCTTCTGCAGCTGCATCAGATGATTCGGTGGTGATTCCTAGCCGTAGGAGCATTCGTCCTGACCTTACCAGATTTTCAGGTTTTAGGCCTGACGGGAGTGCTTACACGCCAGTGATCGAGCCATACTACTATCCTGATCATCCTGTGACCTATACTCCCGCCAATACTACCAATGTAAGTTTCGACCTTCCCTGTTTTGCATTTTCTCATTTGGATCATTTGTTGAACTCAAATTTCTGCTTCCTGGTCCCTGTGGCTGATAATACCTTGGACTGGGGTTACTATCAGGGGCTCCAGCGCTTTGTTATGGGATACAACGTTGAGATGACTGTAAGTCTTTTGATTCCTATTTACATAAGACATGATGCATGTAATGCAATGTTTTAGAAAATGCATGATGACATTTTATTTTGCAGGGGCATATTCAGCAGCTGAACATGGAGATCGCAGGACTCCGGCTCGGCGGAGGAACGTCACATCAGCAGCAACCTCCGTTTACGGGACCTTCCAGCTCGCACCAGCCTCCTCCCTATCCAGGGCCTTCGGAGCAGTATGACCCGTCGTCCGAGTATCGGCCGGTGTTTGATGATCTGGGCTTCGGATAGTAGATTTTTGGGTTTTCTTTCTTCTTATTTTTTTAGTGATTAGGAACACATTTTTTAACATACTGCACAGCACAATTTTGCCACTTGAGTTGGTGATTTTTATGAAATACTTTCTTTTCATTGACTGCATCTTTTACATATCTACCCTTTAGCTGAAAACGATAAAGAATGAGTTTATGGGGTAATCTACTAGTATTGGTATATTGCCCTGTAAACTACGTATAGCGAATTGCTACTCTTCCTCTTCTTCCTCATATTATCTCTGATTTCACAATGAGTGACTATGTGAGATTCCGTTGTGATCTGAACAACTATCTGAGGAATGCCAATGGTTGGGCTAGGCTTGAGCATTGTGGCCTGAGGAGCATGAAGGAATATGTCCGGATTTTTATCAAATAAGAGTTGATTGATGCTACCATGGAATGCTGGGATCCTATTGACAATGTTTTCCACTTCGGGGATCAGGAGTTGTGTCCCATGTATGAGGATTTTTGTGGGCTTTTGATGTCTCCGACTGACTTGCCAATCGTTTTGTCGTCTCATCGCCCTGAGTTTACTGAAGCTTTGATGAATCGTTTCAGTCTTCCTAGAGCTGATAGGCGTAGACTGATTTGTATCAATTCGGGAGGTCTGAAGCTTTCTATAGCTCTAGAGATAATTCAAGGTCTTGGCCTGAATGATGAGAGCTGGTTTCCCCTCGCTTGCTTGCTGTTACTGGGAGTTTTCTTATGCGAAACTACCATAGACATCTGAAGCTTTGCATACTTGCCCATTGTTTCTCAAATGCTGGATGGGGCTTCTCCTATTGCTCTTAGCTTGGAAGAGACTCTGATTTATGTCCGTTAAGTTAGTAATAAAGATGAAAATACTGCTCATGGTAGCAGATTATTGCTCCAGGTAAGTCATTCTTCCTTTACTATTAGCCCTTTCTTTTTGTAGAATCAGTTGTCTTTACACATTCATCCTTTTATAGCTTTGGATGTGGGATAAGCTGGCCATTTTGTCAATTCCCGAAGAGGTGAATTATAGGCTGAATGGTCATTGGGGAAGACGATCTCTAGTCCAGATTGGAGATCATATCCACAATTGTTTCACTCTTGAAGAATGGCGCAACATCCTGGGAGCTTGTACTGCTGAAGGGATTCGCTAGACTTGCCCCTGGTGGACGATAGCTTTTGTGACTACATACGTTGCTAAAGGTGGAGTAGTTCTGCTCGGACTAGCTGAAGTCATTTCATATTCTGAACTCTTATATCTCTGGAGATATAGGTATGAAGATAGGTGGGCTGAACGAACCCAAGTTGCTGTGAACTTCACTCTACCATTTGACATTCACCCTGATCATGCGTACCGCACATGGAGCATCAGGACTCGTAGGTTGACAACTCTTCAGGAGAGAATGAGCGAGACTCACCGTCTTCGTCACCGCTTTATTAGAGATTGAGCCATGATCCAGTGTTCGTCATGTGATAATAAAGGCTTCTGCCTCGTATTTCTTCTTTTCTTCTTTGCCTTCATCTTTTGGCTTGTAATGTGTTTATGTGTAATAAAGCAGATCATGCTTTGTGAATGTATGTTTCATGAAATGATATCACATGTCCATTTAGTGCATACATATAACATTTCATTAATAACAATGATGTCATGAAAGAAATTTTATTTTAATCATAGAAATAAATAGTATTATTTTCCAGATTTAATATCCATCATCGTCTAAGGTTCCTGAGAAGGATTTTACCAAAGACATTCTCTCTATGATTTTTGCAATCTTAATTTTTTCCCAAGAACCCTCACTAGTCCTTAGCAGATTTTTATTTATTCATTTTTTTACACGAAATATCGTTTTAGCTTGTCTCGGTTGACTGGGTTGACGAACTCATTTCCGTCCATGTCTATGATCTTTATTGCTCCTTTACTGAGGACTTTCTTCACCACATATGGGCCATCCCAATTTGGCTGAAATTTGCCCCTAACATCAGTGTGCATCTTCCGAGCTTGCTTCAAGACTAGGTTTCCGGTTTTCAATGGTAGATTCTGCCATTTGACTTTACGGTTGTATGCTCTGGCCATACGTTGTTGGTACATTTGGAGACTACCGAGTGCTGCCAAACGTTTCTAATCAATCAGGTTCAGCTCATCGTATCTGGATTTTGCCCATTAATCTTCTGATAATCTTGCTTCAAGAGCGACACGCAGGGATTTGATTTCCATTTCTGCGGGAAGTACTGCTTCTGCCCTGTATATAAGAGAAAATGGAATTTTTCCAGTCGGAGTTCGGATGCTGGTCCCATATCCCCATAGTGCAAAAGGTAAATGGTCAGCCCAATCCCTGTAGCTGACTACCATCTTTGAAAGGATCTTTTTAACAGATTTATTCGCTGCTTCCACTGCTCCGTTGGCTTGTGGTCGGTAAAGCGATGAGCGATGATGCTCAATACCAAATTTTTCTACCAGATGAGAAGTATCACCTTGGAACTGGACGCCATTGTCCGTTATTATGTGATGGGGAATCCCAAATCTTGTGAGAATGTGCTTCTCTATGAATAGTGCCATTTTCTTAGCTGTGATGCTGGTATATGACTCTGCTTCCACCCATTTGGAAAAGTAGTCAATGGCGACAATTATGAATCAGTGTCCATTTGTAGATGAGGGCCTTATTTCCCCAATTATGTCAATGCCCCCAAGCTGAGAATGGCCAATGTGTGGTCAAGCTTTGTAATTCCGTGGGAGGAAGATGACTGATATCTCCGTGAATTTGACAAGCATGGAAAGATTTGGCTTCTTGTATGCAATCAGCTAACATGGTTAACCAAAAGTAACCCATACGTTGGACTTTCTTGGCAAACATGACTCCATTCATATGCGGACCACAGTCTCCTGAATGTATGTCTTTTATCATTTTCGCAGCTTCTTGTTGTGTCAGGCATTTCAACAGTAAACCGTTAGAGGATCTTTTGAATAGATCTTCATTTATCAGGCAGAACTGAATCGATAACCTTCTCAGCGTATTTCGGTCTGAATCAGTGGCTTCTTCAGGGTAACTCCCATCTTCTTGGTATTTGAGAATGCCAACATACCAGGGCCCATTCAGGTTTTCTTCAACTTCTATTACCGAGACATAGAATGGAGCTTTTGCTGTTTCCAAAATGAGAGGCTTCATTGGTCTATCCTGAGGTCCTTCCCACATGGATGCCAAGGTTGCCAAGGCGTCTGCCATTTGGTTTTCTTCTCGAGGTAAGTAATGGAACTCGCATTCACTAAACAACGATGCTTTTCTCCATGCAGCTTCTAAGTAAGGTCTGAGAGACTCTTCTTTCAATTCCCACTCACTGGTGATGCGTTTTATCACAAGAGTGGAATCGCCAATGACTTTGACTTGATCAGCCTTCAAGTTAATCAAAGTTGTCATACCAAACAGGCAAACTTCATATTCTGCCCCATTATTGGTAGTTAAAAATTCCAGTTGTTTGGATAGAGGTATCATCCCCCCTTGTGGCGTTATTATGACAACTCCTAGACCTGCACCTCTTCTGTATACAGCTCCATCAAAGTACATCGTCCATTTCTTCGAGTCGTTTGACACTATGGCCAATTGTTCATCTGGAAAATCCAAATTTTTAGAGTATTCGGATTCCAATGGTTGGCTTGCTAGGAATTCGGCGACAGCTCTTCCCTTGATGACTTTCTTGGTTATGTACTCAATGTCAAAATCAGAGAGTAATAATAGCCATCTGGATAATTTTCCCGTCAAGGAGGGTGTTTGATAGAGATATTTCATCGAGTCAACTTTGACCACAGCTTGTATCTGATAAGATTGGATATAATGCCGAAGTTTCTTAGTGAGCCATACCATTGCAACACATGTATTTTCCACTATCGTGTAGCGGGACTCAAACTCGAGCAACTTCTTGCTGAGATAGTAAATGGCATGTTCTCTTCTGTCATCATGCTCTTGTACTAGCATTGCCCCTACTGAGGTTTCTTCGATTACCAGGTATAGGATCAAAGGCTTTCCAGGAATATGAGGCTTTAAAACTGGTGGGATAGCCAAGTAAGCTTTGATTCATTCGAAGGCTTCCTGACATTGCTCATTCCATTCAAAAGGTTGTTGCTTTTTGAGGAGCTTGAAGATGGGTTCACATATAGTGGTTAATCGTGCAATGAAGCTATTGATGTACTGAAGTGGCCCTGTGAATACTCGATTTTTCGGCTCATAAATTTAGTCGAAGAAATTGCATTTCGGCCCCTAAAAATAATTAAAACGCAAATTTGAAGGCCTAAACGGCCGAATTAGGCTTCGATAGGGTGGGGCTAGAGGCAAAAGCCTCTAACGTTGACCGTTGGGCCGTTTCGACTCGGAAAACTCTACTCTTTCGTAAGAATCCGAACAGTTGAAATGCAGCAGGGTAAAACCCGATCTTTTCAAAGCAACTCCCGGTAAAAGTCTCCGGAAGTATATCAATATACCATTTGAAACGTCCGTAACAGAATGAGGATCGCAGAAGTTATCTCGGAATATTTTTTGGAGGTCCGAAACTCCCAGAAATCGCGAAAACATAGAAAACTGCATCGAAAAGAGGCATTTCAGTCTGAACTGGACCTGCGCCGCTGCGCCAAAGCGGCGCAGCAGCGCAAGGGCTGCGCTGCAGTGCCATGGCTGTGCTATAGTGCAAGGGCTGGCGCTGCAGCGCTGGATTTCCGTTTTCTGTCCCCAGCCCTAATTTCTGTCTATAAATACAGCCCCTCCAGCTCAGTTTTCGGGGTCCCTGACTGATCGGTGAATCAGCTTTCTCTCTCTATTCCATTATTTGATCTTTTCGAAGCTTTCTTTCTGTCAACCCTTGAATCTTTTAATTTCTTTTAATTATAACAAAGTGTTGCCCGATTAAATTCAACTTTAATTAAAATTAAAATTGAACTCTGGATTTGAGAAGTGGACACAAGTCTGACAAGGTAAAGCTTTCTATCTCTTTCATTCTTTCTCTTCATCTCAGTTCCTAAGGAACATTCTTTGCATCATGCATTCTCTTCATCTCAAGTTCCTAAGGAACATTCTTTAACTAAAAATGGTCAATTAAGGAAATCCTAAAATGGGTTTAAA
>CAOJBI011450409.1:0-12500 GCA_948277035.1 Euphorbia corollata | reverse complement strand
AACTGCTATGCGGGCCAGGTAAATTTTAACGGTTCTGACTTCATTGTAATCTAAATATGGCAATAATGTTTCATGTTAACTTTTTTCACGAGTAGAGGTAACCAGTAGTGATTGGAATATTAATTTCTCTGCAGAAAATTGAAAATCTGTATATTTTCAGGGTTAGGTGTAGAAGGTTTAACGACTCCTTGTTAAAATTGAATAAGTACTGTGAAGCACCAAGTTCCAAGAAGCAACATCGAAATGAGGTGCTGATTAGTGAAAGGCCAGGTACATCAAACTATATGAAGATGGGAGTTCAGATCCAACGAAATACTTCGGATATTGGAACTCAAAGATTAGAAGAACGGAATAAGAATGTTGTTTTGAGTAAGCGTGTTCGGTCTTCTGTAGCAGAGTTACGGGTTTGTACAGGAACTTCTCAAGTTTTACTTTGCATTTGAGAAATAATGCTGTCTTTTATGTTTCAGTAAGCTGGATTTCGAACTATTAGCCGAATATTAATCTATTGTTCTGTTCATTCTGTATGAAATACCTTTAGGAATTGACCCATCAAGTCTTCCTATCTTAAGATTTGATAAACCATTTTATCTTGATAGTTTGAATAATGACCGTATACTTTTGAGGAAGAAAGTTAAGTAGACATGTAGTTACATTTGAATTGCCAAAAGGCTGGCAGAAAAATGCATTCTTATGAGTTTTACACCAAGTCTGACCTCAGTGAAAGTTGAAATAGTAATTTGACCTTGAAAAGACGTCTTCCGTAGTTGAAAATTCGTGGCATTTGAAGTCTTATTTGCCACGGATGACCCCATTCTATGATTGACATGCTGATTTACTTCTAATGTATGCCGACTTATGGAGATATATTTTAGTTTGCTAATAAATATATGGGTTGTGCCTTGAAGTCACAATATCGTAAAAATGTTAAATTAGTGTCATATGTTACAATGTTCCTATTTGGAGAGATCACATGACTATTACACTAATTCATCTGAGATTGATACTTGAGGGTAACATTAATTTGTGTCAGTTATGTACTGTATGAGTTTTATGCGAAGTTATCTATTGCTGTATACCAACTTTGTTAGTAACAATATCCTCTTTTTCATCATTTCTTGACTGCAATATCTAGGCTGATAGCCGAAGCAATACTCTAACAAGACAACAAATGTTGAAAGATAGAGAAATGCTTAAGGATGGTAATGAAGGTTCTGATATACCGGAAGAAAAGGTAAGACGAATGCCTGCTGGTGCAGGAGGTTGGGACAGAAAGATGAAGAGGAAGCGTTCCGTAGGTTCTGTCTTTGCCAGATCCATAGAGAGTGATGGAGAGACTAAAAGAATCATGCATCATAAGCCTAACAATGAACCTAGTCCACATTCTTATGACAGCCAAGGCTTCAGGTGATTTTTTTTATGTTTTTTTAATGTCCATTTTGCTAGATTAAAGCTATGCACTTCCATGCTAGCTGTAGAAATATGTTAAGCTGTATAGTACTGGCAAATTACAAAGTATATTTCAAGTCCTGTGATGTCTTCAGATAGTAGCTCTTTAATAGCTTTTGGTAGACATAATTAACTTATAAAATACTGTGAAGAAGGAATTGAGCTCCTTGTAGTATGATCAGATAATCTCTATGCATTTCTGTCTGCGTGTTGATTGAAATTATCTCCTCATACTTTTTGTTGCATTGAATTTTGCTGCAATTTTTTTTTCAAATGTACTATTTAAGTCAACAATAAGCACGTTTATGTCTTGCTCAATGCTCAAGTTTCTAGGCTGGGTAGCACGTGTAACCTTTAATTTATTATGATAACACCTAAACAATTGTTTCAATAAGTTGTTACCAAGAACCATGAACAAAAGTTATCTCTACTCTTTTATGGCATAAAGAAGTTAAATACTTTCAGTATAACATTCTAGTATTATCAGCTTGTCAGAACTTAGCTGCTCCATGATTTTGTTTATCTACTACAGTATTAGTAGTATTGGGACTCAATATATATTTCTGAGAATAAAAACTGTCCTGCAGCTCAGGGTCATTAAATGGAAATAGTGGGATTAGTAAGTTAGATGGAAGTTCATCACCAGCCTTCTCAAATTCACTAGCTGCCCTGAAGAATGAATCTGAAAAAGTTCCTTTGGTGAGGGATTTTGCAGATAGCGTGAATAAAGAGCGAATTTTGTCAAAAGCAAATAATAAGTATGTAATGGTTGTTATCACTTTCTGTTCTGTCATTGTATTATGTAGTATTGAAGATTCTTATGCTAAGTTGTAATATATTGTTTCATGAATTCCATCAAACTCTATGACATTCTAATATTTTGTTCAATGATGGTTTAGATTAAATTTTCTTGAAGACAATCATACAGTTAGTCCAAGTTCTGTCCTGAAGGGAAAAGCTTCAAGAACACCACGGACTGGCTGTGTAACAGCAGCAAATGCATCTCCTCATTTTTCTCGTCCATCTGGGGGCCCTGATGGCTGGGAACAATTCCCAAGTATGACAAAAATAAATTCATTTGGAGGGGCTAGTAATCGCAAACGTGCATTGACTGTTGGATCTGGGTCGTCCTCCCCACCAATGGCTCAATGGGTTGGTCAAAGGCCACAAAAGATGTCACGTACTAGAAGAGCAAATGTGGTAAATCCTGTCTCAAATCATGATGAAGTGCAAACTTCATCAGAAGGGGGACAAGGAGACCCTTCTGATTTTCGATTAACTTCTGTTGGATGTAATGGATCACTTCTTGCCAAGGACATGGCTAATGGAAATCAGCTAGCTAAAGTGAAACACGAAAAAGTTTTTTCTCCTTCCAGATTATCTGAAAGTGAAGAATTCGGTGCTGGTGCCAATCATGAGATTAGACCCAATGAGAAGGGAATGGGTAATGGAATGGAGGAAAGATCTCAAAACCTTAACATCGGTCCACCATCTACAGTGATCATGAAGAAGAATACCATACTTAATAGAGAAGATACTAGTGATGGCTTGCGGAGACAAGGTCGGATTGGTCGAGGTGCATCAGCATCTCGCAATAACATTTCTCCAGTAAGGGAGAAGTTTGAAAATCCAGCTTCTGTGAAACCAATTAGAAATATGAAGCCTGTTCCAGAGAAGCATGGAAGGTGATGGATACTACTTTAAGAATAAAATGTTACATACATACATACAAACATACACATGCACATGCACATGCACTTACACTCGCACACACATAAATGTATGTGTATATATATTATTTCTGGTGTATTTGTATAATAATGATGATTAATTTAACTGGATTTCATTTTTAATATAATTAATGTGTTTCCTAGTTCAGCAAGTCAGGACGTCCTCCTCTTAAGAAACTATCAGAACGCAAGTTTCCTCGTGGTCAAACAGCAATTGGTAGTTCCCCTGACGTAACAGGTACGTTCTTCACAATAACTCAGAGAAGTAGCCTTCTGTTTCTTTAGTGCTCATCAAATATTCATGTTTGAGAAGTCTAATCATAGAATGAAACTAATGAGTAAATGTGTGATCAATATTATACTTTTCGAAATTTTGTTTCTAGTTTATCAATCTCGAAATCATAAGTTGTCGGGCTTCAGTCACTGGATGGATTAAGAAAATAAAAATTTCGCGGAGGAATTTTTGCTCAAAGAAAATGATATTTTCTTGTACCCTGGGATCAAATTAACGAAATGGGTTGTTTTTGGATAATCCACAAATTTTCTGAGAGATGTATTATTCTCATTTGTCACTTGGTATATGTCTACTGAAACTATACTTCAAGTAAATTACTACTGGCCAAACTGAAAGTTTGAAAGCTGTTCCTGTATGAAAAATGATTGCACAAAAGTAATGATTCCTTTTTGTTTGATGTGCCAGTTGAATCTGATGATGATCGAGAAGATCTTCTAGCAGCTGCTAATAATGCTTGCAATGCTAGCAGTATGCACCTGAATTTTGCTTCTTTGATTTTCTTAATCCTTATCAAAAGTACATGTGCTAGACTCTCTAACCTGTTGATTTTGCAGATCTATGTTGTTCAAGTACATTTTGGAAAAACATGGATCCATATTTTTCCTCCCCCAGCTTAGAGGATTTATCGTTCTTGAAGCTGCGGGTAATTGCTGCATTCTGTTTCTAGAATGATTATATGAGCTCTCTTTTTATCCATGTAAGTTTTAGATGATTATTAATTCATACCTTCTTCTCATTCTGATTTTTATTTGTGATCAGTTGAAATCTGCGGAGGAGCTTCATCAAAACATATCTAACATGTCAAACCTTAGCAGTAATATTTTGGTGATCTCTTGCTCTTCTCTATATATTTTTAGTTTTGTTATTTATTTCTGAAGTCTTAATTTCTTACTTTTCTTTCCTTTTTTTCTTCTTTTGAAAATTCAGCTATCTAAGAACTGAACTTGTGTATCTGCTCAGTGCATGGACATTAGATTATATCATGTTTGAAATTAGCCAAATAAGATCAATTTGGACTTGCTTACCATGCTTTGTATTTTTATCAACTGGCTTTTTTAAATGCAAAATGTGTCATTTAATGGAGCTATTGTAGCTAAGATGTTTATTTCTCGATATCAGTGAAAAGTTTTCGATTTTCTTTTATATACTACGTACATACAATGCATGTATTCAGCTTTTTCTACTACAGTAAGTGAAACTGCTTAGCAAATACAATGGATATTTTAGCATGATGATGCTGGAACTATTTTGCAGTGTTTCATGAGACTCTAGTGGGCCTTGTGGCTCGTATATATTTCATGTTCCCAGTTTTTCTATGAGTTATCTCTCTTTAATTTTGATCAGGACACTCAATAGCTGATTGTTTTTTCTTTTATGTTTTCTTCTTCCTTATTTGATGCATTCTTTATTTTATATTTGCAGGGTGATCTTGTAAATCATAAAGATCTGAAGTCTCATCCTGTTCTTGAAGAAAGCAAGAAATCCTTTGAGAAAGATGATTTCCCTCAAAAGATAGCAGAAAAAAGTTTGTCAAGCCAGGGTCTTGAGAATGGTCCATCGTGTGAAATGTTTGAAGGATTTGACCAAGTAACTCCACTGTACCAAAGGGTTCTGTCTGCTTTGATCGTGGAAGATGAATGTGAAGCATTTGAAGAGGACGAAGAGAGATATATGTCTTTTCATAATAGCAGTGATAGTTCCCCTGGTTATTCTTGCCTTCCTCATGATTTTGATCCTCATAACAAAGATACGGTAGACTTTTACTCTGACTCCATGTTGGGTTTGGGTTTTCCGAATCATAAGCTGTCAGCGGTTGATGGTTTTTCTTGTAATGGAAATGGTACTATCATTGGAGGAAGCTCTGTATTTCACAATCAATTGCATAACGATGCTTCTTTCCACAGAGATCAGGGATTTCTGAACTCAAAGCTTACAGAGTTTTCAAACTATCTCGGTGACTCTGATGGAAAGCAATCTTCAGAGGCAAATGCTTCTGCCGTCTCTTCCTTGGATTGGCAATATCAGCAGACATTTTTGGAGGAGAGACTCTTGATGGAACTTCAGAGTATTGGCCTAGACCCAGAAACAGTGGTAACTTTTTTACCTTTAAATGTGGTTTTTCTTTTACATCTCTTCTTCAACAGTTACAGCATATTTAAATAGGTGATTGCTATTGCTTTCTTGTTTACATACAAGTGCCCCAAACAACTACAAACACTTGATCTATGCTAACATATTTGGACGACCATTACTAGCAAATGTTTAAAATGGTAGAAAATCCAAAGCTTAAGTTTTTTGATTTGTAAATTTCTTCTGCTAGCAAAGATTATCAGGTTCAGCAGTCACTTCAAAATTACAGGGGAATACTGACCAGAATAACCTAGGGCCATGCATATGCCTACTGGCTCTTAAATATCTATTTTTTTATGCACACTATCAACGAGGATAAGCTAATGTATGCTAATTCCACTTCCATTTCTCATTCTCCTGGATTAGGATGATACAAATATTCTCCCCAAAATGTAAGTTGTGAGAATAGTTTTTTACTGGCGAAAACATATTTCCTCCATGATAGTGATCATAGGAAGGTTTTGCGGCCCATTGTTCATCGAAATTGTTTCTACTCTCATTTCTCAGTTGTTCATGTGCGTTGAGATTTTTTTCTTGGACTCCCTGTGCTCTTTTTATTCTGTGTCACTGACTGATGCTTTTCTGCACGATTGGTTGCATGTAGTATTTTAATTAGCTGTATGAAATGTGTGTTTGCATCACTTTTTTTGCTTTAACCTTTGGGGCCTCACTCTATGTATGGGTGCTTCCAGCCTGATTTAGCAGATGGAGAAGATGAAGCAATAAATCAGGAAATCATTGAATTGCAGAAGACATATCTTCCACAGGTCTCTCTCTCTCTCACACATACACACACACACACTCACACAAACACAAAAAAGAAAAAGGATGTGGAAACACCAAAAGAAAACCAATATTTTTACTGATATTATATATTGTGCCTATGTTTTGTTTTATCATTGTAATTGAATATTATGTTCTTTTTAGGTGGCTAAAAAGAAGGATCTTTTGAACAAGATAATTAGATCAGTGGAAGAAAGCAAGACAGCAGAAGCAGGGTAAGACAATGTGTTATTAAATATGTTGCTGCTACATATATGGCTATATCTTCAATGAAATAACACTTGCTGAATATTTTCTTGCATTTACTTAACATTTATTTTGCATGATTCATTTGCAGGGTCTTTGAGCAGGTTGCAATGGATAAGCTTGTCGAACTGGCTTACAAAAAGCTACTGGTACATTACTTTGTTTTGTCCATGTTGTTCCTCTTTCATCTGAAGGCGTGTTTATTATATCCAGAAATTGGAATGTATCAAAAATCTAAATTATAGATCCTTGTTCAGATCAATTAAAATTTTATAGATCCTTGTTTTGATCAATTAAAATTTTCTGGATCATGTTTTTGAAAGAAGGCCTCCTGAAGGCACACTGATTGTAATTATTTAATGCTTCTAACTATATCATCTAGGAGTTAATGTAGTGTATTTTCATTGGGGCTCTCTGGAACAATCCGTGAAAAGACCAACTGTGAATGAAGCTAACGAGTGTGGTTTGATGAGCCAACCAGGCTATGTTAACTGTTCACTTCTTAGTTTAGACCTGAAAATAAAAAAGGAGAATCTCATCGGTTTATACGAGACATCACTTTCTTGAATAACATGTCAAATAACTCACCAGAGTTTGTCTTGGATAATTTATTCTGCCTTGTGAGACTTCAACGCACACACAGTATTATTATTCGTGCTTGGAACAGTACTTTTGTGTCAATTACTAGAAACCCATCTACACTATTATCATGAATGTGTTCAAATTCTCTGGATTTAAATTTAAGTGGTGTATGAGAAAATGAGTGTAAACTGTATTTTCTTTAGCATGGTTGCTAACGTTAGACTGTTCCTCCCAAGCATTGTTTGAACGGTGGTCACCCACCAAAATGAATATTCCTTGCTTAATGGAGTGCTATTGCTATAAGCGACCATCGTTGGTTTAGTTATATATTTTACAATTTAACCTTGTTGAATTAGTGTATTCATTAACTGACAGGCTACTAAAGGAAGTTATGCTTCAAAATATGGTGTTCCCAAAGTTCCTAGACAAGTAGCCCTAGCTTTTATGAAGAGGACTCTTGCTAGATGTAGGAGATTTCGAGATACAGCCAGAAGTTGCTTTGGTGAGCCTCCGCTGCGGGATGTCATTATGGCTACACCTCCCTGTGAAAATCACTCAGAATCCCCTATTGGCTCGGCTGTAAAATCAAATATGCTCATTGGAACTCCCAACTCTCAGCATGACTCTCGTGGCTCAGGTTTCTACTTTTTCTTATCCGCACTATGATATAATTCGATTGCCTCTTTGATCTGGGTGGATACCATGATGCATGTTGAACTCTTGAAAATAAGTAATTTGTAAAATCATTTAGAAACATAAACCCATGGAAGAAGTGCAAATAATAAAAATGGAGTCATGTGATTTTAGAACCTTAAGGATGCAATTGTATTGTTTATTTTTAAAAATATTATATCCAAGTATTCAAGAGGAGAGGTGCTCATTTTGAAGATGATTGATCCAGAAAGAATTATGCGGTGTTTCGTGTTTGGTTTGTGGAATGGAATAGCCATTGAAATGAATGAAAATTGTGAAATCTGATAGACTATTTGTATTAGATCCATCATAGTTGTTCTTTTTTATTCCTCATTTCATGGATTAGCTATTCAGGTGGAAGCAATAGCTTTTCCATGAAATGAGGAATAACTAGCTTAGTTCGTTCTTCATTTAACCAATTTCTTTTTCCGACTTGTTTGCCTAAAACTTATGATTTTTCACTTTTTTAACATGTCTCCTCTTTTGGCACTTACAGGGTCTTTCTCCAGTAGGGCAGACCAATATGATATTCACAATGCAAATGCTTCAGTCAGAATTCTTAACAACTCACACGACCATGATTTTACCGAAAATGGGCCTTTATTGAGCAGAGGGAAAAAGAAGGAAGTGCTGTTAGACGAAGTTGGTGCTAATGCTTCCTTCAGACCCACTTCATCTCTTGGTAACACTTTACTGCCTGGATCAAAGGGTAAGAGAAGTGAGAGAGAAAGGGAGAAGGAAACACCAACTCGAAATCCAGTCGCCAAAGGGGGCCGGGCCTCCCAAGCAAACACGAAAGGTGAGCGCAAAACAAAACCAAAGCCCAAGCAGAAGACTGCTTATCTTTCAATTTCAGGAGACAGAATCAGCAATAAGTTCAAAGATACAGGTAACAACAAGAAACGACAAGTACTGAATTCTTACGATAGTAGTTCGTCGAAACAGAGCCAAACGACAGAATTGCAGGATTTATCGATAGAACTAGGCATAGGAAATGATGATATTGAAGGCCATCAAGATTTGAGTAATCTGTTCAACTTTGATGAGGATGGATTACCGGAAAACGACTTAATGGGGGGCTTTGATATGGATGGCCTAGAAATACCTATGGATGACCTTTCAGACTTGAATATGCTATTGTGAAGATTGTATAGTGTACTATTAAGATGAGTTATAGTGCTTTTGCTTAGGGGACTAATCTGCTTATATAATTTTATGCCCCCCTGCAAATGTGCATTTGTAATATAGTCGATTCTTTTTGTACGCTTGCTTCTCTGGAAAAAGTGAAAGAGAGGTAAAGAAATTTTGTAACAAATTA
This sequence comes from Euphorbia corollata, assembly GCA_948277035.1. NCBI lineage: Eukaryota > Viridiplantae > Streptophyta > Magnoliopsida > Malpighiales > Euphorbiaceae > Euphorbia > Euphorbia corollata. The sequence goes on along the minus strand of CAOJBI011450409.1, from coordinate 3,274 downwards.
CTCTTTCCTTCTTAAGAGTGTCCATCCTCGTTTTATTTTGGGTTCTACATATGTTTTATTTCTATATTCTGACATTTCATTTTCAACCAATTTTAACTTGTTTCATGCATGACATTCCTTTATATAATAAAGTGGGAAGAAAATAGTAGGAAAAACATTGTATATGGGAACTATGGCTGGTGAATTATCTTTTGTTCAAGCATATGATTTGTACAATGAGAAATAAGTTGTTCAACAGTTGTTGAAAGAAATTGTACATTCGAAAGATGAAGACCATACTGAAATTCCTCTTCATCGAACTCCAATCGGGTCATAGTCTTCTTGAAACTTTCAGCAGCTGCTTTTGGAGGACCCTTAGCAACACATACCTGCAATTTCACACCCATTAATAATCTGCAGGCGATATGCTGAGAATAAAGGGTACAATAGTAATTAGATAATGAGGTATGAGATCAGGGGATATATAAAGAGTAGCTTTTGGGAATATTGTTATTTGGGTTCACAAGCTTTTGTCTTGGGAAGGGGGCATTGCTCTGGGTTTATTATCTTGCTTGTTCTTAGTTTATCATTGACTAATATAAGTTGTAATCTGCTATAGTTTTATTATTTGAGTAATATCAGTTCTATTTCTCTATTTCCCATATCCATTCTGCATCGTAATCCTTTAGTCGATTCTCTCGTAGGATCATATGTTACTTCAACCAAAATGAGTGTCTTACATAATTGAAGCCATCGTAACCCATTTTAGTGATATACTGATAGAATATAAAGCATGTCAAAACTGTTTACGAAAATACGATTTTGATTTCATGGTTTGCAGGATGAATTTGTTTCAAGACGAACATTACAAATCGATTTAGTTGTATCAGCTAGGCATTGTAGTCAAAGTAATCCAACAGGAAGACATATCAGTACATGATTTGGACTAATTGACAAAAAGGCCAAGTCATGGGACTAAAATAAAAGTAAAATTCAATTTACTCTTTATCTAAATTTTCATGTATTTTAAACTAGGCTAAAGGTATCAAAATGTTCTAAGACAGCACAGAAGAGTCAAGTTGATTCTCACAAGAACATCTTGAGAAACAAACAATAAGAAATACAAGAAGCAAAAGGATGATAGCTAGAAAAACAGCTTACCAAATGTTGTTTAGGCAGGTCGAAAAGCCAAAACCTCCATTCAATCATTTGTTTTCCATCAACTTTAACAAATATATTTTTCCAGTTATAGTGATGAAACTCTATTCTGCTCAATTCACTTGTTAATCCGCTCCCTGTAGCTTTGACATACGCTTCTTTAAGGCACCAGTATCTACGAAGATTCACGGTTAATCAGTAGTGCAAAAGCTTCACAACAATATACAATTTCATAGAAATCGAACAGCATTACAATTCTACCTGTAAAACTCGACCAAAATTTCATCCGATGTGTGAGAATTCATAATATTATTCCATTCGAACGGTGAAAAGTAAGAAATAAAACTGCACAGGAATTCTTGAATAGTTTCATTCCGGGGTTCGACATGACAAACAATGTCCACCCCAACAATGCACACTGGTTCAGATGCAATTGCCACAAAATCTCCATGATGAGACACATTGAAATTGAAATTGGGGACATCGAGGATAGCTTTATTGGATTCCTGGAAAGCATGGAGTACCAATTAAGAAGGAATAGCATATACAAAATTCACACATACACAATTTATACATTTCAAATTCTAGCTATCGAGGGCGTAGAAAACTGGAGATCCGGGCAAAGTCATGCTAGTTATATTCTGATAAGGGACAAGTCTTTTATAACTGAATGAGTCATGAATATATCAAGACAATAACTGAATGTATTCTCTCAACCACGCTCTCCTGAAGTTGTTTCAAATTCTTTGATCTCCCGTCTTTCTTCAACTGCTAATTAATTTCATTATATAGTGTACCAAACACCCAAGTTATATAGTGTACACTTAAAAGACCATGGACCCTCTCAAAGATCATCAAAACTATCGTTAGGGCTTCCTTACCAGGTTGAAGTCACAAGTTCCAGAATATGTCAAGGATTTGATACCTATAACCTCTAAAGCATCATAAGGAGTGCACATCATAACCAAAAGAAAAACAACAAATTAAAACAAATGACTAAAAACCGACTGGAATCAGTAAAGAAGATGGTGATCAGCATTACAAGATAGGGTTTCCCCTGAAGTGTACGCTTTATGACAATTTCATGAAATGGAATGCCCAAAACTTGATGTACAACAGCAAACTGAAGCAAACGGCTAACAAGTGCTCGTTTTCGATCTTCCATTCTCACAAATCTACCAAAGAAAGATGAAATGGGTCATATGATCTCAGTTTGGAAGCTTAAGCTGTACTGGGAATAACAGTGTAAAAAAGGGGATTTACAATCTTATTTGTTTGTGCGCTCAACACAAAAGAATCGGGAAATAACAAAGAAACATCAGAGCGACAGTAGGTTTCACCTTTTCTCGTTGAACGTTTAGTTATCAATTTTCCCTTTTGTTGATTAGATCAAATAGAAGAAAACAGAGGTTTTCATTCGATGGAAACAAGAATATGAAATGAGAAGAGAAGAGAACCTGGTAATGGAGAAATGGTGTTGTTGGGGAAGAATTGAAAGGGCAGAAGAGAAATCAAGAGGAGAAGGATCCCACTTTGATATGTCAACTATCCATCTCTCAACCCCTTTCGCCATTACTATGCTTCGTTTCCTGTGATTAAGCCGGCAAATATTTGGTACTTGCCTGTTATATTGCCCGTTCATTACTGTATAATAAATTATAAAAAAAAAACAAAAATTGTGAAATTAAAAAAAGACAACAAGACGCACCAAACCTCCATCAAAAGTTCAAAACATATGCTCCAACAACAAATACTTTCATCTCTACCCTCACCATTAATTTCTATTATATTACCACACTCATACTTAGCCTATTCAACACCAAAAATCAAAATTAATATCTTGAGAATTCGGTTTATGGCTGCAATGGAAGCTCACGGAGAAGCCAATCAAGGGGTATGCTTCGGATCGAACTCTTGGGAACTAAAAATGTCAAGAAGTCGAATATAGCTTGAAAAAATGGAACGTTGGCGGCTGGAAAATGGCACAGGCGTTGCCTTTCACTGCCGGATTCCGAACAAGTGGTGAGAGGCAACGCCTGTACAGGTGTTGCTACAACTCTGCACTCCGCCGGAAATGAAATTTCTGTTTTTCACTTATTGTTACATAAAAATTGCCTTTTGAAGTGATTTTATAGTT
>CAOJBI011447122.1:0-12415 GCA_948277035.1 Euphorbia corollata | reverse complement strand
ATTATTTCATTTTTATATAAAATACTAAAATAAATATGTATTTAAAAATAAATTTGTCGATTATAAAGCAAATTTACTATGAATGATGACTATTTCAAACATTAAATAATAATGAATAAAGGATATTGAAAACAATAAAGTTTTATGAAAATTGTGTTACGTAATAATGTAAGTGTACATAATGGAATATAACAAGTTTTATAATATAAGGATATCATCATCATTATTATTTAATAATGAATTGCGGTTTTAGAGTCATAGTAGTTTGAATATATTAGGACGTTTAATTTTGGAAATGAATCAAAATTGAATCTTTCAACATAAGGAATTGTTAGAAAACGGTTTTCAGAATTAAAGAAATGAGTTTTCAAGTTTATTTAATTTATGAAACAGTCCGGAAACATCTCATAAAGGTTTCCTAGAATTTCCGTTGGGAAACATTGAAATGACATGTCAGTGGAATTTCCATAATTCCTTCCCAATCAAATGAATAATTTTAATAGAATAATATATAAATATATAATAAATAGAACTATTATTGATCGAGTAACATTTTAAGAGATTTAGACAAGAACTAGTCTTGACGTGAACGTTAAAACTTGGTTTATAAGAATGGAGTCAGACAGAACCCCGCGGGTGAGGAGGTCTGGTTACAGGTAATAAGCTAAAAATCAAACCGCATCTAGAAAGAATGAAACATCCATAAATGTGAGTAGCAGAGTAGGTGGCCTTTCCAGTTTTCAAAGCTTTACTATTTTAAAACAAAAAAGTCCGTACGGTCAATCGTACAAAGAGACCAAACCTCACTGCCCACCATGTCCTGTCCGCTTCAACTACTTTTTCGTTTTCATTACTTTGACTGTAATAAAGTAATTACTTTAATCTACTCCATATTTGTTTATGCACCGGATTTGATTGAGCTTTTTTTCTCAAAGTAAGGTTATTAATCTATAGATATATTGATATGATTAATAATAACTGTATTATTACCGGAAAGTAAATTTCTTAAATTATAATTTATATTTAAATATTCATTAGCATATTTAAAAAGTGGTATATGTGATCATATTTTTATTTTTCCCATTTCCACCCTCCTTTAAATCGCCTCATATCACATTTCCAATGAAAGACAGAAAAGAAAAAAAAGTTCAAAACGGAAACACCGGATTTAATTTTCTTTAATTATGCGTCCCATGTACGTTAAAACTTAAAAGTAAAAATAAAGAAATGTAAAATGAGGTGTAATTTGAGTGGCGGACACGTAGGTATTTGCAGTTGATGACTTGGATACCCACCTACTGCCGTCCTTTTGTGGACCCCACTCCACCCCCCGCCAGTTACGCCTGCCTTTTCATGTTTTTTTCTTTTATTTTTGGTAAATGTAATTTTGTATGAGTTGTAAATAATAAATATTAAAGTTTAATTTTTGTATAAATAGGAATTCTTTTTAAGGATTTGGGTTTCGAATTCAAAATCTTATTATATCAATTGAGTTATATGTAATTATTAAAGTTTATTTTCTAAATAGTTTAAATAAATAGTTAAATTTTTATATTTATGTTAAAATGTCCTTAGTAACTATTTAAATTTCATTAATTCTTTCACATAAAAGAATTATACGGTATATAATTGGTTTATAAAAAAGATTCTAAATAAATATAACGAGTCACGTTCATTTCAATTTTCAAAATTCAAACTGAACTAAATAAATTTAATTGAATATAACTGAATTAATTTATTATAAATTTATAATTATAAATAATTATATTCACATATGTTGAAATAAACTAAACTAAATTGATTTACAATAAAAATGAAATGAAGTAATTAACATCATATTAATCTTGCATGCCCGAAAAGCAGCCGTAATTAAGGTCTTTGTTTCACTTGAATAAGTACAAAAGTCTACATGCAGTTTTTCTTTAAAAAAATTTATCCATCCAAGATTATCTTCCTCCACCATTATTTAATCTTAAGTAGTCAAGGAGAATACAAATTGCGATGTAATAAAGCAGAATAAAGTAAATATTATGGTCTAAGCTTTTGACTCATAGTGGCATTTATATGAGATAAATAAGTTATATGATAAGGTGTATTTATTTATGGTTCATTATTTAATTATGGTTCATTATTTAGCTAGTGCAACCGTACATATCCCCACTATTGTGTAATGGGTGTGTTTCTTTTGTGGACTTATTAATAAATTATCTATTCATTCATTCATTCATTCCAAAAGTAATTAATATTTGAAGAAAATTTTGAAATGTCTACTCATTGAGGTCCACCTGTTGGCAAAGCAGACTGCTGAGTCATTGACAAGTGGACTTTTGCCTATGTCATGGCCCATAATTGAATTGAGTTTTAATTAATTTTGAACAATTATATTTAATATCATGAAAAAAAAAATCAATTTACGTATATTCTATTGCCATGCTTTACTGTCCACTTCGGGTTGTGTATGCATTTCTAGTAATGTCAGCTTATCTTAGCCTCTCATCTTAAAAGTATTTTATATTTTAGTTTCTTTTCAGTACAGATTAATTTAGTTTAGTATAATTTTACAAATTTTTAATTTATATTCCAATAAATTTAGTTCAATGAAATCTACTTTCATTCAATTCATTTTGATGATTCAATTCAGAATTTAGAAATTCGAATGAACATGGATTTTTCTTTTTGCGTAAAAAAAGCATACATTGTGTTATGCCCGTACAATAGTTTAGTTATAGGTCTTTCTATTATTAGTTTCGGGAGAGCATTGGCACAATCTTCTAAATCAGACGTAAAGAGCAGTTAGTAGATGTAATTAAAATGTGTATCACTGGACAAATTATAAAAACTCTAGAATCTCTTAACCAAGAAAAAGAATCTTTCGCCCACACAATTCAGCGTGTGTCACTTATACACAAAGTGATGCAAATTTAGGCTCGTACGAATGACAAAAGAATATGGTTAGCAAACATTTTGAATAAGATGAAAAAATTTGAATAGGATAAGACATAACAATAATAATAATAATAAAAAGAAGATGAGAATATTTACAGGTATAGTTGGTCAGCATAGAAACTGCCACAAAAAATAGGTTAGGCCACCAGCACCAAGTCCCTACTTTGTTTTTTTTTTATTTGAAAATTTCCCTATTTGGACTTAAATAGCAGGTTGGAGAAGAATTCAGCAGCATGTGATTGCGAAATTTGACATTTTGAAACTAAAATTTGTAACTCGTGAGTTTGAAAAGATTAAGACATCGTACCCTACTCACACCCTATTAATGAATTCATTACTGAACTTGTCGAATTGGACCAATCAAACTAAGAGACACACTTGTCAACATTTTTGTTCCAGTCTGCTGACAATTGTTGCCAAACCATTAATTCACTCGTCCAAATAAATTCGAAGCTCATTTTAGCCTTAATATTAGGAGGAAATTATAAAAATACTCTTCCCACGATAACAAACTATTGGTCTCGTAAGTTTAAAATACGATTAGTAAGAGGAGGTGAATGACTTAAGTTTGTTTCTACATTGATTTTAACCCATTTTTCTAAATACTTTAAGTTTGCTATAAAAAAATGTAAAAACAAATAAGGTCGGGAGAATAAGCAAACTGAGCTAAGTCTCAGATTACAAAGCTTTGCTGAGTCAGAGTGTTCACAAAGATAACTATAAGAAAAGAATTAGACAAATATGTAGATAACACAATTACAGGAACTAAATAAAAAAAAAAACTTTGCTGAGTAATAAAAAAATATAGTTGAGAGAGAGATCAAATAGTGCGATTTTATACTAGTTCAGCTTCCTGTCTACATCCAGTCCCCATGTACCTTCCCTTAACTTTAGTCCACTATCTTCACTCATTAACTAGACAGATAAGTCTACAGAGTAGGTATTAGAATAAGTACATACGGATTGTAATAATCAACAGGATTGCATACCTTTCACAATCCTCCTGTCAATCAGAGTTTATCAAAAGTTTAAGAACTAAGAATCCAACTTATAAATATGTTGATTCTTTTACAAATCTGATTGATTACACTTGAAAAGATCAATTATCTAAGTTCAAAACTGAAGGAAAATGGTTTATTCTTGCTTTTGGGAATTTCAAGGATGATAGGTATATTCCTACAGAGTTTTCACACTTTAGAATTTTCAGGTGTATTCACCAAGTTTGAACTGCGATATTCAGTCTCTATTTATAGGCATAGAGAGAGATAGTCGTTGTAAACTTATCATTCATATCATTTAATCTTCAATTTCTCTTCTTCTTCTATCTTTGAGATTCTTTCCATTTGAGAGAGATTTAAATCCGCTGTGGGAGAGATTTCTATCCGTTGGTGTGCCAGATTAAACCGTTCGTTTGAGAGATTTAAAATTGTTTATGAATTTCTCACAAAGCTTTAGTCTTTAGTTGCTTCATATTTTGCGAGAGTATGGCTCGAAATGCTACGTGGTTGCTTTTGATTCACTTGAGGTACAACGTCTGCTGTATGGCGTGTCTTGATTATGAAATGAGGCTTGAATATCTGTTTTATTTGGATTTTACTGTTGACAGACTGACATTCGTACTAACACCTTTTTTCTTGGACCATATGATTATTCCTTATTGAGCCAAATCAACTTTGAGACCTACCTGCAAATAGGGATGTCATAGGGTGGGAATTATCCAAAAATCATGGGGATCCAAGCTGACGAGCATGGGAAATAACCAAAATTTTCACTCGCATGGGTGGTTATTGGGGAAATTTTACAGCCCGTTGTAAAACAAGGGCGGTTTTAGGTGGAGCTATCCCCGTCCAGTGGAGATTCCGCACCGTTTGGGAATAATCCCCGATACAATACCCGAAATATATATATATATATATATATATATATATATATTAACTAATAAACTAAGCAAATAATGAAAAAGTAAGTTGTAAACAATTATTGAAAGAACAAGCTTCATCTACCAACAGTTTGCATAAGATTTTCCTCCAAATAAAACATATAAACATACTTGATTAAGTACATGGATCTAGGGTTTCTTAACCCGAAATTCCCCAAGCTTACCCCTCGATTTCACTTGGTTATGAGATTACTAGTTTAAGTCTCCCCTCGGTACTTGTTAAACCAATAAGCTTGCATTAAGATTGTTAAGCATTCAACAAAAGTCAAAACCCTTAGCACATCCCCCTCCCCCTAGTTCTTGTTGCTATAGTCTAGTATGAAACCAACTAGAATTCAATTAAACATATATTACAAAAACTCACAATCAACCAATAATTTGAAGTAATAAATATTAAATGCATAACAATTGAGGAAAGCTTACACAGACTGCCACGGTAGGCTTCGCTCGTCGGAAAACTACTCACTCATTGCTGAGTAGAAACTAAATTCCATTAAAATAAAATTCCAAATCTCCAAAATCATTCTCTAATATCAAGTAGCGTCCTTATCAATTGGTAAAGGATGGTATAAATACCCACTAAGTGATAAAGAGGAAATAAAATAAACTAAGAAAATAATAATAAAATCATACTTAGTTCTAATCGAAAATGGAAAACATATTCTAATTAAGAAAGGACTCTAAACTTGTCCAATGCGAGGAGGTTCATTGTCAGCTCATGTCTTTCCTTTGTTGTAACAAGTCCTTTCACAAATGTCATCCATTTCATGTAAGCCTCGTCTACAAGAATGTTAAAAGGAACGTCATGGCAGACTTGAATCATAGTGCACGAAGCCCATTTCTTGGCAAAGTTCTTATGCCAAAAATGAGTTAATTCAGAACCAGCAAAAGTGCATATTTGTCTCAGAAAATGTTGGGGCTGACCATATTGCCTACACAAATGACCAGTGAATAAAATGTAACACCAGTTATGCCAAGCAATATGACTCCATTGAACCAAATAAAAGTAGTGACAGAATCAATTTTCCACAGGGACAAATCCATCGGATTGTTGTTGTTGAAATATTTTAAAGGGTGAAAAACCATGTAGCCATGTCAAAATCTTTATCTTTTACTAATATTTGCCAATAGCCAAAAGGATTGTAGTTGATGATTGGATTGATTTTTGGAGTCTCGAGGATGCCCAATTTGAAGATCAGCCAAAGTTGAAAATAAAGGGGAATGTTAATGATAATAAATCTTCAGGTTCAAGAACAGAAGCAGTGTTACTTGTAACAAGAGTTTGCTTCCTCGAGCAGTGGCTTGAGAGTTATTGTTGATAGAATCCATGTAGAGCAAAGTTTTTGTAAGTGTTATCATGATAGGGGAAGCACCTGAAAGCATTTGTTCCATAACTGGAATGAGGCTAAAATTGCAAATGATGTTGTTGGTTTCACAAAGGTAGCTGCTCAACAGCAGTATGCACATTAAGGGTACCCAACTATCATCGGAAGATGGAATTCGAGAGCAAGTTTTCAGCACCATAGGCAGTATCAAACTAGGGTTTTTAGGGTCAGATGAGATAAGTTGGTGCTTATGGTTTAAAGGCAGTTTGAAGAAATTGAATATTCTTCCAGAATATTGAACATTGAACCCGGGAATGATAGGATGTTGATTACATGGGATGTTTAAGATATCACTGAACTCTTCTAATAAAGGACATAGTTCGTGGTTTCCAAAGTGGAAAACGTGGTCAGTTGGATCCCAAAGGCTAATGGAAACTTCTAAAAGGTTAGGAAGAAGGTGAACACGATAAAAGATTCTCAAATTCCACAGGCCACACAGCAGGAGACGTTTCCAGTCACTTTTTGACAAATGGGCTAGATAAGAGTGAAGTTGGGTCTTGAACGCATCCATGATGATTGATGATTGATTATTGATAATTAGCGGTTTAATATATGCAGAACGTGGGGAAATCTACCATATTGGCAGATTACCCCAAATTCTGTGTTTGCATAAGTAATTCGAAAAGAATTTATCAAGACATGCAAGGCATTCAAAAGTAAGAAATGAAAAGCAGTCAGAAAATGAACAATCATCCTACAAATTTACTAGATGCAAGGCCCCACACTTGGCCAAAATCAGGCCCCACATTCGACCAAAAATCATAAATTTAGGTCAAGTAGTTCAAAGTTCTAATCTACTGCTTAGAGACCTATACCTAGCATCTCTACTACTGATTCGAAGATGGAGGATACCAATGAAGAGAGTGAGGAGGTGGTGGAACACCAGGATCAGGGACAGGAGCAGAAAACCATTTGAGAACTTTGCCTGTCCGAAGATAATGGATCTCGACATTTAATCCTCGAATCCGATCTTGAAATGTTTGCAAAATTTGTCAATCATTTTATGCATTCATATCATAACATTCATATTGCTCATGCATTTATACGCATACCGTCATTAATAAATTATTCTCGAGCATCAGTTTCTGGAAGTTCATCAGAAAACTCCCATCTAGCTCATTCTCACCCACAGTCACATGTGCAAATGAAATCCAAGTGTCAGTTTCAGAAATAAGGAAAAATGCAAAAGTTTAAGGATACTTACATGAGTAGTTCCCTCTGGAACGTGAGACTGCGGGATGAAAGGAAATTCAGTGAAATCAGGGTGATAATCGTGCAAATGCTGATCATATATCATCGTCGATTAGATTCTCCCCTGAAAGCCCGATGCCCAACCACTATAGGAGCTGGAGCATTAGAAGTGGAAGAAGACCTGGAGCCAGTCCTACCTCTCTTCCTGCCACCATATTAAAAACCAAGTGCATACAATAAATATTCAAAACACATCAACAGTTGAACCAAAAAGAGGAAGTCAGAAAATGTACTCGTCCTCTCGAGGAGGAAGCCTCTCTAGTGGGACCTCTAATAGAACATCTAGATGGGCTGGTGTCATCATCTCTATCCTCATCATCATCACTATCATCATTGCCCTCCTTTGGGGGCATATCTATAGGAATAAGGTCTACTAGAGGCCATCCTAACAGTTGAGTCTGATAAAACTCAAGATAAGCACCCATAGGGCCATCAAGCACTTGAGGGACCACATCTCCAAATAAAGAAGGAAGATGAGGAGTAAAGTGGGGCCTGAATACCCAAGAAGGAACTAGAGGAGGTACGAGATGAAGATCAACAGATAGGTCACGACTAATGATTCGCTCCCTAAGGTACCACTCAACAGATTGAGGGCACTCAATGAAAAATCGAGTGTGCACAAAAGGAAGGGAATTTAGCATCACCCCGTCCAAGTACTCTCAGGTCCCCAAGGCGACTGGATAATCTGCAAACAGGAAATAAGTCAAGAAATTTGGAAAATATTGCTAAAATTAATGAAGAAAATTATGAAGTTTACGTCATTGTGAGTCAAGCTGCGTAGATAAAACAGGATATGATCCCTGCCTTCATCCTCCCATTTTCTATAAAAATGGGGAAATTTCAGGAATGTAGGGAACTCTCTCGGTCGCCCCAACCTCAGCTTCCTAGCGATGTTGGTGGAGAAAAACCAAATCTTTAAAACAAAAGCAAAAAATGTCAATGTTCACACAAATGATATCTGAAAGTGAAAAGGAAACAAGGTTCAAGAATTTGTACCCCGAGAATGACTAGAGCTCCCTTGAACTCCAGATTCTACTTCTTAGCACACTAGTCTAGAGCCCACTATAGTTTCCCAAGCACTGCTCTCCCCTAAACCGATTTATTGAAATTCTATAGATTTATCAAACTAGGAAGAACATTTAGATTAATGGAGAAACTCCCAGTCGGATGGAAATACTGTGAAAGGGTGTAAATCAAGAAGGCTCGAATCTCTTGACGGATAATCAAACCAGTAGGTCTGTCCGCACTCAGCCAAAACTTCATCAAACCATTGCATGAGACTCAGTACTTGCCAGGAATGCCAGAATAACCGACGAGTCTCGTAATCAATACTGAGTCATAAGGAAGGAGAGTCAAGGTGCAATTGAACTAGATAGCATCACCAGTAAAGGGAAACCTCTTGATGGTGCAAAAATAAACTGGAGTGATGGTGAACTCCCCACAGTTAAGGTGGAAAGTGTGGGTCGTGTCGGACCATCGACTCAAAAGTGGAGAAACAATGGAGTTTCTCAAGTGGGGGTAGCCATGGTTGCGGTTATACTCGACATTACCTAAGAGAACATCGACGAAGATGGTGTCAATGAACTCCTTGGCCTATGGAGAAAGGGCCTGATACCAAACATGAGCATAACGAATGCTTCCAGGGCGGTATCTCATGAGCTGAAAAATTATTTTTTTTATTATTCATGCACATACATTTTTAATCATCCAAAAATTCAAAAACATTCGCATCATTCGGCATAAAAATTCACATCATGTGTGAAAATTCAAATATATAGCTTGTTTGTCACATCATATTTTATACCCAGTATATTTATTGCATTAAATTTTAAAAAAGAATTTTTTTTTGCAAACTGTGAGCCTTACGGGGGCAGAATGCAGTTTTCTACATTCTGCCTAGTAAGTGGTCGAATGACCACCTGCAAACTGCAAACTGCAAGGTATATCTCTCAAAATCCAAATTTTTGTTTCTAATTTTCGAATAAAATCGAGATGCAATCGTTATTTATTCATCAACACATCATTAAACATCAATTCAACATGAAAATTCATTCAAATCCATCACAATTTCATTGAATTTCATTAAAAAAATAAAAAACCAAAAAATTGCAATTTCACTCAAATCTCAATTCAAACCAATCCTAGGCATGCCATTGACTTCTAATAAGTAAAAAGAAGTAGTTTAGGCACTTACAAGCTTTTGGGAAAGGTGTTTATCCCGTCGATAAGCCGCTGGAAGTCTTGCTTGAGTTTCGGGAAGCCCGTAGTAACTCCGGTTCTCCGGAAGCGTAAATTGATCTCTCGTACTAATGAATGGGATAGAGATCACCTCCCCATTGATGGCGACATCCATGTTTTACGGCAGGATCATATGAAGAGGAAATCAGACATTATCTAATTTATACCACATTGAAACCCCGCAAAATCGGAGCAAAGTTGGAAATAAGGGAAAGGGAATGAATGAGAACATGATTATAGATGAAGATTGGCCGAAAATTGCAAGGATTTTGGAACAAAATCTCAAGAAAATATAAGAAAAGATGGAGATGGCTGTTGCTAGGTCATTCTGCAGATCAGTTACTACATTTATAATGCAGCAAGTAATTGGACGATCGACCACTTACTGGATATGGTCCAGCCCGACAATCTGATCCAGATCCACTTTCCGGATCCAGATCCAATCAAATTTACCTAAAATCCATCCTATATCCGCTACCCAAATCCGCAAACCAGATACAGATCTGGGTCTGACCCATGGTTCAACCCGTTTTCCTTTAAACTTTTATATTTAAATGTTTTCAAACTAATTTCAGTTTTTTTAAACAACGACGGGCCATGATTAACATTCAAAATCACATTCTCATGCATAATATTTTTCAGAAAAATATTTTGAAAATAGTATTTTCACATGCAAATTCAAAAATAAAAAACCCATAAAAATATTTTGAAAACGCATCCTAGTTGTGAGCGGGCGGGACCGTGAGCGGTCGTTTCGAGGATGGGTCAGAACTGCGCGAGGCGCGAATTCGCCCTGGTGTTTTGAGGAGTTGAGTCTTACGATCTCTGGGGGATGATCAGGTTTTATCACAGGGAGTGTGGCACTGTCAGCCACATTGATCAGTCTTCTCATCTAGGAGTGAGGACTGTCAGATTCATCTTGCGTCAATTGGCTGTTATCTAAACCTTTAGCCATGAAACCTTTTTGAAATCCAACAATTAGTTGTTGAGTGGTTTTGGAGGTCATGTTGTGCCCCTTAGGTATTTTGATGTTGAGAATCATCTTGCATGCCCCTTGTATTGGGTTGATTTTGGATAACATCAAAGCTGCTTTTGTTTTGATAGCTGATCGCGAGTATTGCTTTTAGGTTCCTGTGGTGGATAGCACTGTTTACTGGGGATATTACCAGGGACTGCAACGTTTCACCATGAGTATGAACGCTGATTTGATAGTGAGTCTTAAAATTTCCTGTTTATTTTTAAAACATGATGCATGAGATGCAATGTTATGAATATGTATGATGCCATTTTATTTTCCAGGAGCACATCCGGCAGATGAAATGAGGATTTCAAGGCTTGAGCTTGGCGGGGGAATGCCACTGGTTGAGCTAGGCTTGAGCGCTATGACCTGAGGAACATGAACGAGTATGTTCGAATCTTCATCAAGCAAGAGTTGATTGATGCTGCTATTGGATGTTAGGATCCTGTTGACAATGTCTTCCGCTTCGGAGATTAGGAACTGTGCCCTATGTATGAAGATTTTTGTGGGTTGCTGATGTCTTCAATTGACCTACCCATTGCCTTATCATCTTATAGGCCGGAGTTTACTGAGGCTTTGATGAACCGTTTCCATCTTCTGAGAGCTGATAGATGAAGGCTGATCTGTGTTAACCCTGGAGGTCTCAAATTTTCTATGGCATTGGAGATAATTCAAGGTCTTCGCCCTGATGACGACAGCTGGTTGCCCCTTGCATGTCTGTTATTATTGTTGGGAGTTTTTCTTTGTGAAAACACCACAAGCATTTGCAGCTTTGCATATCTACCCATTGTATCTCAGATGCTGAATGGAGCTTCTCCCATTGCTGTTAGCTTAGCAGAGACTCTGATCTATGTTCATTCGGCTAGCAACGGAGATGAACCGACTGCCCGAGGTAGCAAACTTCTGCTTCAGGTAAATTTTTTTTTCAGCTAACTTTTCCTGCTTAGAATCAGCTGTCTCACTTTGCACAATCTCTGTTGTAGCTGTGGCTGTGGGATAAATTGGCTGTTCTGTCAATTCCAGGGGAAATTAACTATAGACTGAACGGCCACTGGGGAAGGCGCTCTATGATTCGGATCGGTGACCGTGATCATAAACATTTTTCTTTGGAAGAGTGGCATAACTTCATGAGAGCTTGCACTGTGGGAAGTATTCACTGGACTTGCCCCTGGTGGGCAGTATCTTTTGTGACCACATATGTAGCCAAAGGTGGAGTGATCCTTCTGGGACTGTCGGAAGTCATTTCATATTCTCCTGACAGGCTGTGTAAACAGTATGGCTATCCTCAAGGCTTCCCAGAGAGGCTGTGTTCGATGACTAATACCACTATGACCTATCTTCACCGATATGCTTATGAAGACAGGTGGGCTAACAGGGCTCAGGTTGCTGTGAACTTTACCCTTGCTTTTGACATTAATCCGGATCATGCTTATCACACATGGAGTGTCAGGACTCGCAGGTTGGTGACCTTCTTGGAGAGGTTCAATGAGACTCGCCGCCTTCATCAACGTCTTGCTAGGGACTGATCTGGTGTGTCAGCTTTTATGATATAGAAATAAGGGCTTCTGCCTTGTGTTTGTTCTTTTCTTCTTTGCCTCCATCTTCTGGCTTATAATGTATTTATGTGCAATAAAGCAA
>CAOJBI011446499.1:0-10835 GCA_948277035.1 Euphorbia corollata | reverse complement strand
AAACCCGAGCTTGAAAACTTAAGTTGAAGTGAAAACCGAGTTTAAAACGATTTGAAATTGACGGATAGAGAAAATATTTTTTTAATAAAAATCTACGTCCCCTTCCTTACTGAAATGATGGCTATTTATAGCCCTCAAATTAAGTAAATAGTCGATCGACTATTTACTTAATAAGACAAGATCTAATTTAGGTCAGGCCACTATCCCGGTAGTGGCCATTTAAGTAATAGGTCGATCGGCCCATTACTGGGTTGACCTAATTTTTATTTTTTTAATTTAAAAACGGGATTTGTCACTTTTTGCGGAATGTGATTTTTCAAAATTTTGATTTCCGAGCACGATGCGGTTCTGTTTAGGCTCTCGAATTTTCTGGATATGAAATAGGTATTATGACATCATCGGGCTTGACGGACCGTGCTAACAATGGGCCTTTAGACTGAATTGTTGACTTTGATCAAATGTTCCCTCCCTTCCCCCCGAACTTAACAAAGACTCCTTTAGGTCTGAAGAAGTTGGAGTTTTGAAGAAAATTATGTTGATATCCATCTATTATTTTGTTTATGTTGATCTATCATCCATCTGAAGTCTCTGGTTCCAAAAGATGCCCATTTGTTTAAGCCGAGTTCTTTTAAGACTTGTCCAAGCCTAATAATTTTTTTGGTGGAAAAAATTATTTTGTTGCTTTTAAAATCTTGGCTTGTCCAATACATGTGTCTCTTCACTACCTCCACGCGTCTTTGAGCCTAATTTATCTCATAAGATATGCAAGATGATTACAGTTCAACTTCTCATGCTTCTTCTTCCTATAAATACTATTCTTCTTTCTTCTTCAATCTCTTCTGCTTTTGTTTTACTTTTCTTTCTTTTGACGAGAAAAATTTACTCAATTTCTTAACATTTTAATTATGGTGACCAAGTTGTGGTAAATGTCTTAGCCTAGTTGGTTAAGACATGAAGCTGTGATCCTAGAGGTCACAGGTTCAAGTCCACATTCGGGTGAGGTGTGAATATGGTTTTCCTTTGTTATTATTGTAAGCCCAAATGAGGCAAATTTAAAAAAAAAAATTATGGTGACCAAGTTTCTTCTTGACCTCTCTCTTAATTATTAGTAAATTCTTTATCTTTTCTCTTTTTTGATTTGATTTATGCGTTCAACCAGTCTATCAAGCAAGTCGATTCTTACTATCCTCTACAGTGCCAATTTGTCGGTGAATCCTTTAGGAATCTGATTGCAATGAATCCTATTACCACTATTGCTTCAACTTCCAAGGGGACTGGGTCCAATTTTAGGCAACCAGTGGATTTTTCCATTTTACTATACCTTGATGTTGCAAAAGAGTACCCTTTGGACTTGTATATCATAAACCTTGATGTTCCATCTGAATCCAAAGGTAAAGTGAAGAAAAAGACCAAGGTTGGCCCTAGTGTTGATATTAGAGAAAGGTCCTTTATGTATGAAGAAAGAATGATGAAGCTACGAGTTTATCTGTGACCATCTAGGGTTGTTGATTGTGATTCTCGATGGTGATGAACAAATTATTGTCCTCTCCAAGAATGTTTGCCATATTTGAGAAGCAAATTGCATAAGGTTTTTGTTTCCCCTTCCCTGCGCCATTTGCTCCATTCTAAAGGAGTTTAATTTAGCTTTGGGGTAGGTCTCTCCAAAATCCTGGATATAAATGGCCTTTCTTGACACGCTTTGCACTAACTTAGGTTTCTGGTTAGATGGCATAGTCTTCCATCGTTTTTACCATCTAGTGCTAACTAACCTAACTACCTAGTTTATAAGTTTCTTCTCTCTTAAATCTACCGAAGCTAATTTCCAAATTAGACTCTTTTAAGGGTTTTCAAAATCCACTGGTTTTGGATAGGGTTGGCTGGTAACATGAGTGAAGGGGCACTTTGGGGTTAATTCCCTTTCCAATAAAGTGGAATGTCGATTCTTCTAATTCTACCACATGGTTGTGTGACGAGCGATTAACTCCCAATTAGCACCAGATCATCTTCATACTGAGTCAACTTGAGCCGATTGTTATTAAAAAGCTTGGACGTTAATTTGGAGTGACACAATTAGAAATGTTCATGGCCAAACTGGTATATTTTTTTCTATGTGGTTGATTCCTTTCCTTTCCTTTTGTAGGAATGGCTGATCAAACAGGTGATATGATGGCTTTTCTCGCAACCTTGATGTAGCAACAAGTAGATCAGCAACCACAAGCCTAAGCTTCCCAACAACCAATTGCTGGGGTTAATGTCGAAGATGCTATTAGTTACAAATGCTCCTCTCTTAGGGAAGTGTTGAAGGATTTGGATGCAATTCAGGAGAGAGCTCGCCTCTGTTTGTCGAGAAGGTAATTGATATCCATTCTTTTGGTGAAAAGGTAGGCAAAGAGTCTTCGTCCAATCCTAATCCCTAGGTACTAGCATCCACCACTCCAGATCAGGATAACCCAACAACAACTATTCTATTGCCCATGGTGGTTCCACTTAGTGGTTCATGTTGAGGATGAAGAGATTGTGGAATGGGACCAAGACTTTCTTGAGGTTAAGAAGGGCTCTCGATGAAAAGGAAGTCAAAGAAAGGTTTCTCCAATAAGACTAAGGCTGAAGATGTTGGGAAGAAGTCTCGTAAGAGACACCGGTCTTCAGCTTCTACCGAGTAGCAGTCTTCTTCAGCTTCTACCGAGGAACAAGTCTGATGATAAGCTTGTTGAACTCAACTTAAAGATTATCTTAGCAATCCTAAGTTAAAGTTTTTGACGATGTAAAACATGAAGGACATCAATCTAAAAGTCAATATTGTGATTAAAATTTTAACTAAAGTTAATTATGTTTTTGGTAATATTTACAAGTATCTCTTTGGGATATTCTTTTTCGGGGCTTAGTCATAGTTAAGGCTCCTCACCCCTCCCAACAAATGTATTTAGTGGGATTCAAACTCTGTTCTCCTCCAACTTGCTCTGTTTGCGATGCTAATTAAGCAACACCTTGTTGTACTAAAGTTAATTATGTTAGTTAGAGATAATTTGCAAACTTAAAGAACTTGAAAATTATGAGCTAACACAAGCTGTTGAGTTTGTATACTCAGCATTGTAGAATAGAAATAGCTCAGTTCATTGTATCTTAACCTTGCTAAGTATTTATAAGTTATAACACTGTTTGCTTTTAACCTTTGTTCCCTAGAATGAAATATACCTAGTTGATACTTTTAAGGTCTCAAAGATGATCTGGCACAAAAAGAAAAAAAGGGATAACCATGTGGTCCAAGGAAAAAGATGTCAGTACGGAATGTTGACATGTTAACACTAAAATCTAAGCAAAACAGATTGTTTTTCCACATTTCAAAATCAAACCGCGCCATTCTACAAAGGTTAATACTTAAAACAAATCAATAGAAGCTATGTAACAGTTCACACTAAACTCTTTCTTGAAAAAAATCATTTGAATATTGAAACTTTGCAAGAAATTCATCAACGGTTTAATCTCATAAATTAACTATTTAATCACACATATCAAAGGTTAAAAATCCCTCTCTCAATGAATTAAGTTATGTCTCAAACGGTAAGCTTTTTAAAGTCTAAAGGAGATGATAAATGACAAGTTTGTAATGACTATTTTGACTCTTTACCTATAAATGGAGACTGAAGACTACAATTTAAACTCGGTGAATACACTTGGAATTTCCTGAGTACTAAAACTCTGTCAAATTACATAACAACCTGAAATTCCTAAATCACTAGAAGAAAGAACAAATCCTTGTCCATTCTATTCAAAGCTTAAGTAAAAATTAGCTAGATCATTGTGATAGAAAATTTGACTTGATTCTGTAAGGAAAACCTTATGTTTCTCCAATCTCTTTAGAAAAATATTGAGTGACAGTAGATTTGAGAAGGGTACTTAAATTTGTTGAAATGGTTATAACTAGGGAGGTATTCGCTATAATATCCATTGTGAAGGCTTCTCCACCTAGTTAAAAGAGTAAAAATAATGGATTAAAGCTCGAGGAAGGTACCTGAGGACTTGACATAGGCTGGAGGTTGAAGCAAGATAAAATCGCACTATTTGATATCTCCAAACTCTCTTTTTATTTAATCTGCAAACTAAGACTTAGCTCAGTTTTTTGCATATTTTTTCATAATCTTCTCACCCTTGCACACATTCTCTTTCCAAACTCAAATAACATAAAAAAATATCAAAAAAGGGATTAAAATCAAATTATAAACCAAAAGTTAAGTTATTAAACCCCCCATATGAGTAAGCATTGTTTAAGCCAACGGGACCAACAAGTGGTATCATAGCAAGTGCTCAACTTAAGATCTCACAATCTTGATCTAAAGTTCGGATGGCTTTTAACAATTCTTATTTCCTTGGTAATTCACAGACTCAGCTCCTTCGAGTAGGAATGCCTGTTACCAGACCTTCATTGTTTGATGGATTGCGTTATACTTTTTATAAAAATAGAATGAATAATTTTATTTAGTCTCAAAGCATGACCAGCTATTGATGGTCCTCATGTCTTAATTGAAGTAAAAAACGGTCGTACTGTTCTAGTTGAACCTGATAACTATAATACTGCTGACCTAAACCTTTTAAAAGAATATGTCGCTGGAATTAACTACTTACTTTGTACGTTAGATATTTCAAAATTTAACAAGATTTTAGGCTATGAGACTGTTGAGGAGATATGGAAAAAGCTAAAGGTTACTTATGAAGGAACTTATAAAATAAAAGAGACCAAGATCAACATAGTGATACAAAAGTATGAGCTATTCTAAATAGAGCTCGATGAAGGAGTCCAAAGCATGAACACCCACTTTGTAAAGATCATAAGTGAGTTGAAGAGGATTGGAAAGAGCTATACCGAGGAGGTAAATAAAATCTTGAAGAGTCTCACTAAGGAGTGGGATGGAAAGAAGAGTGTGATTAAGGAAGTTCACAATATCAACACTTACAAATTTGACGAACTGATGAGAACTCTACTCAATCAAGAAATGTCCTTGAGAAAGTAAGATGAAGAAAGCAAGAAGAACAAGGGCAAAGAGAAGGAATATAAAGGAAATTATTCTTAAAGCTAACTCATCAAGTGATAAAGATGAGGATGACTCTAATGAAGATATGGTACTGCTAACTCAAAGATTAAAGTGCTTCATGAAAGATGGAAAGTTCATAAAGATATTTCTAACCAAAACCCAAGAAATTAGAGATATGAAAAAGGTAAAAAGAACTACAAAAAAGGTATTAAATGCTTTTGTTATGGTGAAAAGTGACATATACAGTCCAACTATCCTTAATCAAAGAAAGACAAGTACAAGAAGTTTGGCAAGAAGAAAGAAGCATATGCTACCACTTAAAGTGATTTCGACACTAAGGAATCTTTTTCAGATAAGGATGCAACTGACTCTACCAACATTTGTCTTTTGGTGATTGATGATAAACCTAGAGATAACCTAGCATCTACATCAACGTCCAAATCTGCTAAGATGCTAATAACGTCAACAAAAAGGAAAATAACACTAAGGTAATTACTCAACCCCTTTGGCAATTGATGAACTCTCTAAGGTACTCCATGATGTGATTAGTTTGACATAAAAGTCATGAAAAATAATCAAAAAGATAGTGAGGAGGTGTGAGGATATAGAGGATACTAATGCCTCTTTATTTCTTGATATTCGCTATCTTTTAGAAAAGTTTGAGTATCATGAAGATCATGATAACATGCTCTCTAAGAAATTAAATTAATTATCTAATGAGCTAATAGTGTTGAAAAATGCATGGGTACCTAAGAAAACTTAATTGTTTTGCATGTGAGCATGAGATTCGTTGTTGACACTAAAATGTGGCATTTGGATAGCGGTTGCTCGAGGCATATGACAAGTGATGAAAAGCAGTTCATCATATTGGAGAGAAAGAGGAGTGAAAGTGTTGTTTTCAGGGATAATCAAGAAGGCAAGATAGTGGGAAATTGCACAATTGGAGTTAGCCTTTGAATTAAAGATGTTTCTCTTGTGAAAGGCCTGAAGTTTGACCTATTAAGTGTTTTTCAATTCTGTGATAAAGGAAAAGGGGTTATTTTGACTTAGATAGATGTTCTCTAGTTGATATTAAGTTGAATTCAACCATTCTGGATGCTCCTAGAATCAATAGTGTCTACATGATTGATCTATCCCTTGGAACGAGCAATTTTTGCATAATTTCTAAAGATGAAAACTCTTAGTAATGGCATAGGAGACTTGGCCATATTCATATAAAGAATTTTCCAAAACTAGTGAAGAAAGATTTATTCAATGGTCTTCCTTTTATTGGTTTTGAGAAAGACAAACTTTGCTCAACATGTCAATATTGGAAGCTATTTCGGAAGTCACTTAAATCTTTGAATGACATCTCTTCGAAGCATACATTGGAGTTATTGCATATGGATATTTTGACCTAGTTCAACCAGCGAGCTTGGATAGTAGAAGATTCACTCTTGTGGTAATTGATAACTTTACTCGCTTCACTTAGGTAGCGTTTTTTATCAGCAAAGATGAAACTTTTGAGTTCTTCTCTACAATGTCCAATCGGATTATGGATGAGCAGGTTAGAAGAATCAGCAAAATCAGAAGTGATCATGGAAAAGAATTTGAAAATATGTTTAGAATTCTGTTCAAGGCATGAAATTGATCACAATATCTCAACTTCTTACACACCTCAGCAAAATGGAGTTGTTAAAAGAAAGAACAGAACAATTGTTTAGATGACTAGATCGATGTTGAGTGACAACAATCTACCAAATTATTTCTAGGGAGAAGCTATTAAAAAACTTGTTATATCCTTAATAGGGTGCTTATCCATCCTATCTTGGATAAGACACCTTATGAACTTTAGAAGTAGCACAAGCCTAGAGTTGGTCATCTCAGATCGTTAGGTAGTAAGTGATTTTTTCTTAACACTAAAGAACAACTAGCCAAATTCGACCCAAAAGCATATTAGGAATATTTTTGGGTTATTCAGCAAGTAGTAGAGCAAACAATGTTTATATGAAGAGGATTGGACTTCTTGAAGAATCTATGCTTGTAGATTTTCATAAAGGACAACCTAAAGCTAGGAGAGACAATGATAAAGGTGTTTGTAAAGTAATCAATGTGCTTGAGACTTCAAGCTCAACATTAATTACGGATCAGAATGACTTTAAAGACGCTGATCGAATTCAAGCTATCAACTTTGAGAAAGGTGATCAAACTAAGCATCAACCTATCTTGGAGATTCAACAACAACCTTTGAATCTTCTAAGAGAAGCTAGAGCTCGCAATGATCATCCAACTAGAAGAATCATAGATGATGTGCATAATCCTTTCAAAATGCATGGTCAACTTAACAAGATGATCTTGTTTTCCACTTTTCTACTGATATCAAAACAAGTGAACAAAAGGGGACAAAAACTTGTTCGTGGTGTTGTCAGTTCAAATATTAAAATAGAAAAATGATGACAACTGTAAGCATACTGTTATGATGTAGTTTTAAAATATATCGATCCCACAAGGAAGGTGTTCATTTGAAAAGATATTTGAAAACACGATTTTGAGAAAAAATAAATAAAATAGGTAGATGGGTAGTTTTGGTAAGATATTAATGAGATAAAATAAAGATAAAAGAGTAAAGCATAGAATAGAGATAGTAGAAAGCATATAGATTAACCCCTATGATAGATCATAGAAAAGCAAAGTGTGAGCGGGCGGGCCTTCCGGGATCGTCCGGAGAAGAGGTTTGATGTTTGTTGAACTGGGTCGAACTGCGCGAGGCGCGAATTCGCCCGGGTTTTGAGAATGAGTCTTACGATCTCTGGGGAATTATTTCTATTAAAGAGAAAACCGTTTTCAATTTGTTTTCCTTTTTAAGATAAAAGTAGTAAAAGTGAGGTTAAAACCCTATTTTACTAAAAGAAAAGAGTCGCCACCCGGTTCAGCTCCACCGTGAATTGTGGTATACTGATCCGTGGTAGGATTTTTATACCTGAAGAATGAGATTCTGAGTTCGGATATAATGGTTACTAACTTTATTCAAAAATTGAGAATTATGACTTTTAAGGTAATTTTGGCATTACGACGGCTTAGTAAAGCGATAAAAACTAACCGAAATTTCGGCAGAGCAACGACGCTACTTGAGATTTCTCATAGTAATCCGGACAGGGTTCCCTTTGTTTTAGGAAGTCCGGTCTTCACCTGCAAACTCATTTTCACATATTAATGCAATTTATTGAAAATAAATGGTAAAGCAGCGCCAGTGGTGAGTTCTATATATGGTGAATAGTGCTTATAAGTAAATACTGAAAAGTAAATGACTTTAAAGTAAATACTGAAAAATAAATGAGTTAGGTCAATTATGTGATATTTTCCCACTTTCGTTAGGAATTTTACCATAGTTAATTAATTGCGTCAAGTTAGGTTGATTGAATGGTATTTTCCCACTTTCGTTAGGAATTTTACCATAATTAATTTATTGGGTGAAGTTAGGTTAGCTGAGTTAGCAATCCTCTATTTAGAATGGGGAAAATATATACATAGATGTATATAAAATTATACAACTTACATCACCACAAAATGAGATAAATACCCCAAAATATGGTAAAATAACCAATATAAATGATAAATATATAATATATATATTAATTATAATATATATATATATATATATATATAAATATATGTGCATATATATATAAATAAGTATATATATATATATATATATAAAAGTATATATAACAAGTATATAAACAAATATATAACAAATGATTAATGAAATTAATCAATTAGGGTTTACCCTCAGCGTACCTTTTCTGGAATCCAGGATGGTCTGAGAACCGGCTTGGAACCTATCGTGACTAAATTGATGTTGAGGATTTTTTTTTCCGATGCTACGGAAGTGAAAACCTTGAGAAATCAGGTTAGAAATTCGAACCTTAAAAGCTTACCGGTACTACGGTGAAAACCTTTGAAACGTTGACGAAAATTAACCCGAAAAGTCGTAACCGAAAGAGAAACTTGATTTAGAAATCAAACCCGAGTTTAAAAACTTAAGTCCTATTGAAAACTTAGTTAAAAACGAGTAGAAATTGACGGAATATCAATAAAAACCATTTTTTTAAAATAAAAATCCCTCCCAGGTTTGTGAAATTGCACTAGTGGAAAAAGGGCCTATGACCTCTGTTAAATACCTAGCATTGGCCTCGGTTTTGAGCCGAGGCCAAAGCCCCCGATGCGAATGCTCCAGCGTTAAAGCACCTCGGTTATTTAACCGAGGCGAAAAGGGGAACTTGGCCTCGGTCATTAAAAAACCCGAGGCAATGTGCGAGTAAATGTCGGTGTAAAACACGCGAAGATGGCCTCGGGTTTTTCATATAACCGAGGCTAATTTTACAGTACTTTTTTTTTAAAAATGGCTTATAATTTATAATTTCCATACCTGTACAACCAAAAAGCAAATAAATTTTAATTGGCATCTCACTACAAAGCCTAACATATTTCAGAAGTTTTCTTTTTCTTTCTACAAATGCAAATATAAAGAAACAATCTTTAAATCATATTCAAATTGCAGAGGGAAACAACTGCTTCAATTTTTAGTTTTACAAAAGATCCAGCCATCAAATTGGATCTCATAGTCAACCCAGATTCAGCTGAGCATTTAACATGAGGTACAAAAGAATGAGAACCATTTATCCAATGCATGATTGTTCAAAAAATAACTTAAGATTAAGAATAACCTCTCCGTGAAATCTTTGTTTAATTCAGAGAAGTCCACTCCAAGCCTATCTGATGGCTGCCCAGTCACTATCTTGTAACCACATAAAAAATTTGTTGCATTCGGTGCCTTCACAATAGATTACACCAAATGAGCATCACAATGTCTATTAAAATTATGAAGAGAAAGGCCATCAAGGAATACTACCTTATGAGCAAAATGGTGCAATGAGTACAATAAGAACTCAACATAAGTAAAGTTCATCTCTTCTCCAGTCTTCTTACGAGGCATGTAATTCTGCAGTTGAAAAGAAGTAAAAATTTCACAATGAGGCATAGTCTATGACATAAACCAATAAGATGCAACATGTATGTATAGTATTCAAGAAAGAAGTACTCGACAACACCAACCAAAAAGGAAACCAATATAACTCAACTGGTATCACCAACAAATGGAAACAGATGGCGTGAATCCTGGGGCAGACTATAAGGTGAAATTTCTGCAAGTGCTTTGAGCAAATCAAGCTTTCTTTCCTCAGGAAGCTGGAATTAAAAGAAGTCATTACATAGAACAATATTATGATATGCATGATTGCAAAATAGGTATATCAATAAAAAAAATAAGTTAAAAAGGCACAAAAATAATAACCATATAGAAGAATATAGACACCATAAATAAGCATAACTCAACAACTTACTTTCTCAAAAACTGGTAAAATGAACTTGTTCAGATAATTTAGAAACTTGCTGCTTGATGCTCCTCACTGTGCAAAGAATAGGAGTTCAAGCTATTAATTCAGCAGAGAACTACAGTATAGGAACAAAAATCTTTTTTTGCCAAAAATCAAAATCCTTACCACAAAAAAAGGAAGTGCCATATAGAGGCATGATATCAACCTGTCAATATGGTCAGCATCTTCAACCTGTATTTGTTAACAAATAAAATGATTTCCAATGGAATCAGAACCAAGAATTGACTCTGGCAACTGTATCATACAATGAACAGACAGGAAATATTTGTCCAAACATAAATAACTGAAGAAACAGATTGAGAACTCGAGATACAAAGTCAGCAAGTCAAGAGAAGATCCTGGTCATGAGAAAAAAAAAATCTACTGCAAA
>CAOJBI011446290.1:0-10460 GCA_948277035.1 Euphorbia corollata | reverse complement strand
AAAAAACTAATAATCCATGACATAAAAGTCATATATCATCATTGGTAACAATCCATAAAGCATGAAAAAAGGTAAATAAAACGGAAAACATTAAAAATCCATAACATTTTGCGATTATCAACTACAAATAGACATCCACAGGTGACGTATCATTGTCGAAACTGTGAAACCAATCAAATTACTCAAATCAATTCAAACATTCATTCGAATGGAATCTCAGGTCAATCAAGAATCAAAATCTCGGGGTACTGCAGGGTTCCAGGGGCGGCAGCCCCTGGCGGGGGTCCTAGTGGCAGCGCCCCCGGTTAGCTCGGAAATTTTTTATTTCCGAATAACATCACTGAATGAAAAATTGCTTTCGCCAGAAAAAAGGTCCGAAAAGTTGTAACTTTTTGGTTGAGGGCGGAAAACTGATCTGAAGCTGACCTTAAAGTGGTAAAAACAGACCTGAAAGTGGTTGTCGGCGTCGTAAAGTGCAACATTGCGCTTTTTCATAAAAGGCGCTCCAAGGCGCACCTCAAGAAAGGCGCACGCCTTGGCAGCGCCTTCCATGATGGCGCGCCTCGCCTCATTCTGAGGCGAGAGGCTGCGCCTTGGAGCCTAGGCGCGCCTTTGACTACTATGAATTCTCTCGTATCTCAGATTTTTCTCGTTTCATCTGAATGCACGTGAAAGTAAAATCTTCATCATCTGTCATATTGTTTGGAGGAGGTTGTTGGCTTTTTGCTGTGCATGTTTATGTTATGAGCTTCCCATTCTTCCTACTGCCATTGGCCCCTTTTTCTTCTATTTGCACCTATTTATTGTAATATGTTTGTTGCAGTCATATGCATATTGCAATGTACTTTTTTTTTTATCCCGAAATTAAGATTTGCCTCTTTGCTCTTATTATTGTTTTTTATTTTAAAGAATGCTATTGCTGATATGTTTGATTGTTTATATATCGTTGTGCTTCCAATAGTCATGGGCTCATAAGCAGTACATTGCAAAGCATCATCAAGGGCCTTCACAACAGTGGGGGAATTTCTACTACTTTAGGATGCAAAACATAAGGTTTGCTTCTTGTTAAGTTGGATGTTTTTAAAATTTTTCCATTTCCATTCTCATGTAGTTTCAAAGTAGTCCTTCGTGGGAGTCCATTGTTTGATATTTTCGTCTATCTTTGCTTTATGTTCATGATTTCCGAGAGTATAAGAAAGTTTCAAGGAAATGGCATGAAAGTATGATAACTTAATAAACAGTTTAATTTTAGTATAGTTTAGCCTTGGGCCATTGAACCGTAGATTAATAGTCATTTGGCATTAGGATCTGCCACAATGTCAAGCTCTTACTTCCAGGCTATAGAAGAACTAGGCAATTCTATTAAAAAAAAATTTCAATTTTGAATGTTTTAAGTAAAGATCTTTTGAGAACTTTTCAAATTTAAGACTGGAACCATGTGCCTTTCCATCCATGTGAGGTTGATCTTATTAGGCTACCATTGACTTAATTGCAGGAACCTTAATTGATAGATTATGCAGATAACATGTGCACTTTTAAATATCATTTTTCCGCTCATAACACTGGAAACTGAACTTTTAATATATGCTCTTACTTTTTAATTCACACTTGAAGCTTAGTAATCAAATCTGAGTGTTGATAAAGCACATTAAAAAAATGATCGCTCGTAGATTTTTGAAGCATTAGATATATAAGCCAATGGTTAGTTTAGATTTTGAAAATATCATGATCGTAGTTTCTGTTCAAAACCATGATGAACTCCGTCATTTTTTGTTACTTTTTGAAAATATTTGATCATTACTATGCTCAGCATAGTTTTGTTTCCATAAAGCCTTGAAATTCTCTCTTCCAAAATCATCTTGTTTTCATTGTTTGGTTTGTGAAGTTTATATCACTTTTATATTCAATGAATTGTGGAAGTTCTTGGAAAAAATTGTGGAAATACTGAAATTATATCAATTGTATCATGTTAGAACATGATTTTCACTTATATAATACAACTACTCAGTAAATTTCATTGAAGTGCACTGCAATCTATTATCTTTCACTTGTTGTTGTGTTGTGTTGTTTATGTAATTTAAATGCACTTATATGTCATTATGCTGAAGAGATTTATCGGCTGTATTTTAGGCATTGGAAAAAACCAAGCAAAATTTACTTTGAGTGGTAAATTGTGATTTTACCTGTTGACAAATAAAAGTGGAAGGTATTTGTTGCTTTGACGAGTTATAGGGCGATTCAATCTTCATATTATCCCAAGCTTGTTGTTTCATATCATATGAACTGAATTTTCTTGAAATTTCTCTATACCTGCATTTGAGTTATAACTATTGCATTTGCATAGATCAACTTTGTAATTATTCAGTGTTATTGCAAATATCTCTCTACAAGATGAACCCATGTGCGCTGCCACTATTAATGAAAGAGTTGCCAAATTAGAGAATAATAACCCTAAATAACCTACTATTACATAATGGATATTGGTGAGCTGGATGCTGGCAAATATGTTCTTCCAAGAATTTTTTTTATGTCCCCGTATGCTTTTGTTTTTGGCTTAACCTTTTGTTTTGTCATTGCACACACGCTCTGGTAACAGCCTTTGTGGATAATAGTCTTCTATTTTCTTGCCAGTGATATTTATTTTATTGGAGGCTTTGGAACTGTTGCTTGGGTTGATGTTAAGGAATATGAAGCCCTTCATCCTGATAAAATTGCAGTAGACGGAGGGGAGCAAAATCTCAAGGTGAATATCTTTTTAAATGCAATCCAAACAATTGTGTGATAACTCATTTGAAGTTCAGGGATAAAGGGTGAAATTTAGCTAGGCATTGTTTGAGTAAATGAAAATCACCCTATTTCTTGGTAGTTTGATATTTATCCACCTAAATTATCCAAAACACGTACCTCTCGATAACCTATGTTTTCTTGCGATTTCCCATGATGATAACAAGACTTTATAAGGCTCGCGGTATTTGGGCTTTGATGAAATTAGTTCTGCTTGAATTCATGCAGGAACTCAATGCAATTTTTTCAAAGCCCCTCAAAGAACTCCTTTCAACCGAAGCAGAAATTGATGATGCTGCTCTAATATCAATAGACAGCAAAGGCATTGATATTCGAGTCCGTCAAGGGGCACAAGTAATACACCTCTCGAGTACTAGTTGATTTTCTGCTTTACAATGTCTGAATAGCTGGCAAATTTATATGGTTTGTTCAATTTTTTGATAGTTCAACATCCAAAGGTTGTCATTTGAAGACGGGCATGCAGTGGAAACACTGGAGCAAGCGAAGGCTGCTTTATGGAAGCTAATAAAAGAAGGCCAAGTGCAAAATTTGAGGAAATAAAAGATTGGGTAGCTGAACCTAGAGTTGTTTTCTTTTCTTTATATTTATGTTATTTTCCCATTGTGTTCTAAATTCTAATCAAGGGAAATCAACAAGTGATCATCATAAAGTTAGAGTTTGTATCTTGTATTCAAATATAAGAAGCTCCCTTGAAATTTTGCTGTTTCTGGCTGGGTTTTTTTAGGAAGAAACAGATAGGTTATAACATTTGCTTTTCCTCTTGTCCTTTTGGAATTTGAAGGTGACAGATTGAACGGAGTCACCAAAATATTGGGAAAAGCAGAAAGGTGGGAAAAGAAAAAGAGATCATTTTGTTTACACACTGGATTTTCATGCACATACAGTTTCAAGTAATATGCCATGACAGCACTATATGTCTGTTCATTAGCTATAACATTAGTTCAAATTTATAATGTTTATTTTTACTTTTTTTTTTTAAAAAAAATTGAAATTTGTTATATATGGTAAAAGCAAAATGTTTAGGTAATCATATCAGCAAATGTGACACACATTCCAGAACCATAAAATACATAAATTACTGTATCTATCACTGTAACATAATGAGGTTAAGTTTTTATGGTTGTTCAGTTCACGAAATAAAATAGAATATCTCTTACCGAAAGGTAGTTTACTTGGAGATGTAAAAAATAAACTCCTGTCGAGGCAGTGCAAGTTGCCCAAATATTCCAGTACTTCCTACAAAAAAAATGAAAATCCAGTACAATTGAATGAATGGTAAAGGTTAAATAATAAACAATGCTTAATTTTGGAGTGAAACTGAGAGAACAGAATTATTGAATTTTAATATAAATGATTTCACTGTCAGAAAAGGGACAAGGAGAGAGCAAATAACACTGTGGGGAAAGATCATAATGTTGAAAAAAACGGACAAAACAAAATGGGCTCCTCATCATCTTGTATTGTAAGATATCTTCTCTTCTTTCTCTTTCAACCCACGCAAATTCTCTGTCTCTCTTCTTCCTTTGATTTTTTTTTTTTACAATTCATCACTCCCCCCTTTTCACCATTTCACTTCTATTCTCTTCCATCCATGGCTGAATCCACCACCGGATCATATTCATCATCCCCAATCATGAACGTGCCTCAAGACCATCTCTTTACTATCTTACTCCTCCTTCCAGTTGATTCTATTCTTTCCTTTTCCATGACCTGCAAGCGTTTCAAATCATGGACCTCTTTTGATTCCTTGTGGGAATCCATTTGCCGGCGAGATTGGGGTCCTGTTTCTGTTGATGCTCTCAAGTCTTCTTCCTCCAATACTCTTCATTTGCCTTGGATGAGGCTTTACAAGCAACTCTCTCAGCTTGACTCTGTTTCTTGCCGTAAATTAGCTTACCCAGATTCTCAATCCCCCATGTTTCCAAATCCCAGGGCTTCTCACTCTCTGAATTTCGTCTCTGATTGCTTGGTTCTCTTTGGTGGTGGTTGTGAGGGAGGTCTGTCTCAATCTTTGTCTTATCTTCTTATATTTTTTTTCTGTTTTAGCCAATTCCTAAATGATGTGTCTGTGTATACTTGGTTAAGTGCTGCCCCTGATGTTTTTGCCTTCAAGCATTCTTTTTTATTTCAAAGTTTATTGTACTTTTTTTGTTTCATCTTAGCATGGCTACTGCTTTTAAATTGTAACTTTCTAGTTTCTACTCGTTTGAATATGAGGCAGTGATGTAGTGGTACCCATTATCTTGGACTTCATCAGGCAGTCATTTAAATTATCAATGGATTCTCACTTTCAAGACAACCTAGAGAGATCTAAATTTGAAGTCTAGTCTATTTCCGTGGTGAACATCATTGATATTCTTTGGGCATTCAACAAAATCTCTAAACATTCTTCCTGTGAAAGCAGTTTTTAGGACTTGTAATGCATCCACTTGTATGCTACCATGCTCAGGCGAATCTTCCGTATGTGAAGTGCTTATTGAACAACTGCATCTGTTGTGTTTAAGAGATAGTTCATGGTTCCGGGTTTAAGGCCTTTTCTTCTAACACTTTCTACGGATCATATTGTACTAAACTAAGTTGAAGTGGATGATTGGGTGGGCTTCTGTATGCATTTATTTGATGAGTTTTATATTCAAGTTTGTATTCCTAAGCGACTAGAAGACTGGAATAGACAGATTGCTGCCTGCACCATAAGCATTCTTAAGGGAACTGACTGAAGTTCCTATCTTTTTTAACCTTAAAGGGTGTGTTTGAAACCCAAAATATGAAGGAACTCAACTGAATTCAATTCATTTTATATACAAATTTGCAACTTTTCTGTATAAATTGAATTAAATTCATTCAAATTTTGGCTTTCCAAACACACGGTATGTTGAATCTTTCATGTTACAATGGAATAGGATAACTAATCATTCAACCTTCAGAATTTGAAGTTTATGGTCATCTCTCTTTGCCATTAGTTTTTTTTCCATTTAACAGTAACTTGTAACTACTTTTTTTTTTGTTTGGCATAGTTTCCTTGTTGCAGTTAGGCTGTTTCTAACTAGATTTTCATTCTTTTTCATTTTCGGCCCTCTTTGTTTTCGTATGTGTCTATGTTGTGATAGTCTTGGTCTAAATTAGTCCTAGAATCTGTGGGCTTGTGCTGTATTCCTTGTGAATCTTATATATTTGTTCTAAATTCTGAGTTTGTTCGAGTTTATTAACATATTAAACATTCTAAAGCTGGTGCGTGTAACTTACATCTGCTTCAGGTTTCCATAATGACATGTTTTATTGTTTTTGTAGGGCGCCATCTTGATGACACATGGGTGGCCTATGTGGGGAATGACTTCTCAAGGACATTCATGTGGCAAAAGATTGATTCCGGAGTTCCAAGTGGAAGATTTGGGCATACATGTATCACCATAGGGCACAACCTCATACTCTTTGGCGGAATCAATGACCGTGGGGTCCGCCAAAACGACACATGGGTTGGCCAAATCTTGAGGGAGAACTTTCATATATCACTCTCCTGGAGGCTGCTAAATGTTCAGTCCATCGCGCCGCCACCTCGAGGGGCCCACGCTGCCTGCAACATCGGTGAAAGGAAAATAGTTGTCCAGGGCGGAATCGGGCTGAACGGCCTACGATTAGGCGACACCTGGATTTTAGAACTTTCGGAAAATCTTTGCGACGGAACATGGCATGAAGTTGTGATCCAACCCTCACCTCCGCCTCGATCAGGGCACACATTGACATACACTGGAGGAACCGAGATGGTCCTATTTGGCGGTCGAGGCTCGGGTTATGAGGTGCTAAATGACGTGTGGCTCTTGAAAATGGACGAGGGCCGGTTCAAATGGGTTGAGATTTTCTATGAGTTGCAAAGCATACCGGGTGGAGTCTCCCTGCCACGTGTCGGCCACTCATCTACACTTATTCTAGGACGTCGAGTGCTTATATATGGAGGTGAAGATTCACAAAGACGTAGGAAAGATGACTTCTGGGTGTTGGATGTTAGTTCAATCTTGTCCAAACAAATGCAGCAAAGTGCAATGGCGACAAATATGTGGAAAAGGGTAAAGACAAAGGGTTATAAACCCAACAGAAGGTCGTTCCACCGAGCTTGCGCTGATGATTCGGGATGTTTCATATATGTGTTTGGTGGTATGATAGATGGTGTGGTTCTGCCTGGCGAAGCATCTGCATTGAAGTTCGATGACGAGCTTTTTCTAGTGGAGCTTGGTACTTCGCTTTGGACAGAAGAGGAACACAAAGGTACTAGAATGTAATTTCGGAACGGTGTTGTATGATATGCTTGCTTGCATATATGGTTGCGTCGTAGCTCTAGGTTTTAGCATCGGTGTTTAAAAATGGCAGGGTTTGTGCATGGCATTGATACAGTCTTGTGGCCATGAAAACTCTAACTCAGTAGAGTTAATGCCGGGCTTTTTAGAAAGAAACCACATAATAGTACAGTAGGCTAGGTTCACAACTACTCTTTCATTTTACTCAATAAGCAATCTTTTAGGAATTCAAATAGAGGATTGATTACTTGGATGATGAAATGTAGGACATAATAGATGGCAGCATAAGATTGCTTACAGGACTTCCATTGTATTGTAATTTGTAAGCATGATGCTAATATTCTATGCATGAATTTGTAAATAAAGAGTTGTCATTGAATGCCTTGTGTCAATCAAAACTTACAAAAGTTCACTTGTCAAAACCACGAAAACTTTTGTGAATTCATGGAGCAGAGGTGTTCAATGAGCGAGCTGCACTGCACGCCCCATGGAAATCGGGCCACGGGTTCAACAGGAGTTAATGACAAATGTATGTTCAACACAACTGGCCATTGAGGCCTACTGCCCTTCTCTTTTTTCTTGTTTGGCCCATATAAAGGCGCAAACTAGGATTTTTTTCATCACATGTTTATAATCCATTAACCATTTCTTTTATTAGTACTACTTTAAAAATCCCTTCCTAATCCTCTCCAGACCTCATTTTAATTGCTGCCACCCATCTTTTCATTACTACAGTACAATTAGGCCTTTGACCGATTTATTGCTGTCCAAGCATAACCTAATTCGATTTTTTTTTTCATTTTAGGCATCGCCTCGTCCAATTTTCTTTTTACCTCAGGCGGGGTGAAGACACATTTTCTTCAAGATACCAATACTTTTAATAATTATAGTTCGTTTTGTTTATCATTTGTAGCTCTATTGATAAATCTAATACGCAAAAAAGTGTTATCAGTATAGAAGTTCCGTTTTGAATCTCAAAACGAGAAACAATGTAACTTAAGCCACATAAAAATAAGAACTATGAGATATTTCATATCAAAATAAATTAACAAAATTTATTTTGTAATAAATTTTTATCACGTAAGAATTAACAAATATTTGCATTTTTAAAATTTTTATCTTAAATGTTCATTATTACTTTTTTTTATAATATTTGTTTTTATCATAATATAGATTTTAATTGAATTTATAATTTTAATATATTTGAAAATTAATAAAAAAAAATAAAAAACACAAATTCGATTGGTCCCCTTCTAGGTCTCGATTAATCCATGCTTAGATTCTGAAAATCCTTGCTGCCCGAAAAGCGCCCATCTCTTTTAAAACAAGATGATTTTTAAATTTTTACTGCAGATATTTTGATTTTTCTAGACGAAAATGTGCATTATTACTTCATTCAAAGTTACAACGCATACAATAAATGTGCATTATAGTGTTATGTTCAGTGTTCTTTTATTTTATTTTATATATGAATATCAAAAGATTGGCAGATATGCACTTATAAACAAAATAAATTTTACCCAATGCCACTAGGCTTCTAAATTGTTTGTTTTAGTATGTGATTAAGAAGTTAGTGCAGGTATACTCACAACCCATAATGTCTTATCCAGGTGACGTATACAAATATGTCATGAGGTTTATAAAGTGTGGGCATTATAAATGTTATGAATTCCCTAATTAAGGGTTATTTAAGTATTACATTTAGATAATCAAAAGGGTGTGTTTACTAAGTTTGATGACCCATTGAGTGTGAGAAATCATATAATATGATTGATTTTTATCCAAAATCAATAAATGAAAAAGGGAAATATATTTATTACATGAAAAACAATATCCAACATTTAAGCCTAGGATCTCACCAAACAAAATTACACATGGTGTAGTAAAAAGAAATTCATAAAATAAATACATGAAAATGAATGAATTAAGTACGTTTGGGCTTATGCTCAGGCTGATGAGTAGATTCAAAATCAACATGAACGAAAGCTCGTTCTACTTCAGGAAGTTGTTCAATTTTTTCTTGTAAAGTCTCACCAATATTATGTGCTTGACAAAGTGGCATTTGTCCTGGCAATACAATGTCCGCTTCCACAAAATAATCACACCCAAACGTGTACGCTCTTACTGTGTCTATATGCTTTATCTCCTCTGAATGGTTCCATATCAGATATGTTAGCTTTGCCAAGTACTCGGGCGGGGCTGTTCTTGCTATCAGTGAAAACACATTCTCTCTCACTGTATTTGACCAGTTGCCTATGGTATACAATGCTATCTGCAACGTGTGTTATCATAACATCATGATCTGCTCTGGTCACCCCCCCCCCCCCAACACACTTGACACAAGTGCACAAGGAGAGAATGACACACCGAGTCACTCAATGTGCAAACCGGTGCACTTTGCAAAGTTCACGGGGTAACATTTAAAAGAGATTGAAATAATGCATTTTGAGTTATGAAACGCACCAGTATAGCTCCCAGTGGATCGAGCCACCAGTAGTATTTGATTGCCAAAACAGCGGAAGCTAACCCAATCGAATTGGTAACCACATCAAACATGTGATCTTGTGCATAGGCTCTTACTATTTCATTCTTGAACCTGCGGCAGTATACCATTAATACGAATTTAACTACTGTGACTGATATCATGATTCCAATCATCCATCTCTCTTTCACCGGATCCCTATCTGGTAGAGCCTGTCGTTCATTTAGTTACCTTCATCAGTCACCCTACACAATTCCTGTCAGTTGAATATTCTGTGATATGAACTTACCTTCGTGATCAGTTGCCTTCCCGATTCAAACAAAATCTGTAATCCAAGAGTGGCCATCACCGACGCAAATATCACAATTCCCTATACAAAGACAGATTTATTTGATTTGATTGTATTTGAAAAGGAAGAGATGGAGATAAAAGAGGCATACAACAGGCTGCATCCTGTGCTTTCCAATCGGATATCTGTAGTGATTCGGGGATCTCATCGCGTAATCAGTAAACCAGAGAATGAAACCAGATAACAGATCTAAAAGAGAATCCACCGTTGATGCTATCACCGCCATTGATTTGCTCACCACCGATGCATATATTTTAGCCACGAACAGCACCATATTTGCTATGTTCGACGCGTAGATTGCAATTCTCTCCTTCCTTTCCATTGTCTTCATCTCCTTCTGTTACATTTCATATACCGCCAAATTAAATTCGAATTTCAAAAGACTCGAAACTAAGAGAAACTCAAACCTCTGTCAGAACCCCTGGCAAAATTCCAAGCTCGGTGAATGTGTCCACTACATTGAACTCCTTAAGAAGGTTTTCCTGCCTCATGTAGTACTCTGCTATTCTTTTCTGTTTCTCTACCAAGAGCGTAG
>CAOJBI011443524.1:0-15923 GCA_948277035.1 Euphorbia corollata | reverse complement strand
GAATCCTTGATCGACTCTGTCCCCACCCCTCCCTACAAGTACTAATTTTAGGTTCATTTTTCAATTTAAAACTTCACACCCCTAATCATTCAGAGTGATTCGCTGAAGATTGATTGAATATGATGAGTTATGAGTTCCTTTTTTTTTGCTTAATTGTGTATGAAATTCAAACGCCCTAATTGGCTAATTGTCTTTTACTTAATTGTGTATGAAATCCAAATCCTTAAGTTGTACGAGTTGATTTGATGATCTCTGATATGAAATTGTGTGAGCTAATTAGTGATTTTACTGTGATTACATTACAATATCTTTCTAAAGTAAATTCATTTTTGAGTATTTGGGCTTTGCTTGATCGTTAACTAAGAAGCACGGAAACCTCATTTGCATAGAGTTTCCGGTTTTCCAATGCATTTCCCGGTCGGAAACTCCAGGAAACGGGTACGGGACGTTTCGGGGCAGTTCCCGTAAATTTGAAATATAGGAAACGCGTTTCCCTTATTTCAGGAAACCGTATCTCTCCTATTTGACTTCAATTCCAACGCAACTGATTTTCCCATTCTAATCTTTTCCTATTCCATCTCTTCCTATTCTATCACATCTATGACTCATCCAGTTCTAGATTTCTTTATAAATAGCCTTTTCCCCTCATCAAAGTAAAACAAACTAGCATAAATTCAAATCGTAAAACAGACGGTTGAGAGGAGTAGTTTCACACTTGCAATACAGAAGGTTTCATCCAATTGAAGAGGTGAGAATTTGTTTTGACTTATTATTTTCGATTTACTTACCTTCATCTTTCTCTGCTTTGATTGAAATCCGAACCTTTGATTTCGATTTATTGTTGCTGGAACTCCGCCAAACTCATTAATGGCTATTAATTTGTTATGGTCTGTTTCTATTACAGTGTTAAAGTGTATATGTGGTTATTATTTGGGCTTCAGTGCATATTTCAATTAGGTCCGTAATTAAATTTTGCAATTACAAATTTATATGTACATAAAGTATATTTGCATTTTATCTCTTTTGCGTACTTTGGCTGAAAAAGTCTCTTATGATGTAGAGATTTTAGAATAAAACGGCATTTGCGAACTTATTTACTTACCTTATGGAACTTTTTGAATTATTGAAGTTGATATGTAATGTTTTTCATGTTTAATGTTTTAAATTTGTTTTTTTAAAAACCCTTGAAAGGACAGTGTGTCCTAACAAATTTGTTATTATTTATGATATAATTATTTTATGTTTTGTCAATTAATGGATAAATTTATTTTAAATGTATATTTTTTCACTAGTTTATGCAAGACAATTATAATATATGTATGAAAAATTTAAATTTTTTATTTATAAATATACCCCTATATTTTTATTATTTACACCTTTCCCCACGGTACCGACGACCCATTCGGGGCAGAAACAGATTTTTAAAAAAAAATTCAAATTAACACTCAAACAAGTCAAAAAGTGGAAATTAACTCAGAAAACTACCTCTTCGACGTGAATTTCCGAGTTTGGGAGCTAGAGAACCCCTAGAAAAGACCTCCTCCTTCACGAAAAGTCACCTTCTCTCTCTAGAATTTCATCTTCCTTCCTCCATCTCTCTCTCTCTATCTTTTTTCCCAAAAAATTTCCCTCCCTTTTACAAACCTAATTTTTAGGCTTTAAATACTCTGGGCTAATGGGCTTAAGTGAAGCCAATTCCCATTTGAAATAAGTTGTTTTTTTAGGAAATTAAAGTGTAGGGATTATGTAGAGATTTTTAAATTGGGAAATGGGTTTTCTTAAAAAAAGATATGGGCTTTTATGGCTCAAGTTTGGCATTTTGGACTTTTGGGGATCTTCTCTAAATCCTCTTCCGGCTCCCAAAAATACTCAATAAATTCAAAAAGAGCAGTGAAATTTTTTTTCATCATCGTTTATAAGCGAGACAAAATCTCGTGCTCACAAGCTGCCCCTCGTGTGGTTACTACAGATATAACTTAGAGTATCTACACGAACGAGAGCAAGGGATAGAAATCATACCTGAGGTGACATAGGTTGTCAAAGCTGCTTCTAGGTTTTAAGTCACCTAGTTGCTAACATGAGTAAAGTTGGTGTCGAAGCTCTTTAGGACATGGAATACCGTCGCACTCCTTGGAATTCTGATGAGGTTGACTCATGGGTTTTAAGTCACCCAGTTGCTAACCCGAAATAAGTGATGGTGTTGAAGTTCTTCAGGACACGGAATACCGCCGCCCTCCTTGGAAATCCAACAAGGTTGACTCTTGGGTTTTAAGTCGCCCAGTTGCTAACCTGAAATAAGTGATGTTGTCTCCGTCGACCTTGAGGTGGGAAAGTGCACCCTTTTGAACATTGACAAGGTTGATTTCTAGGTTTTAAGTCACCTAGTTATTAACCCGGAATAAGTGATGTCTCTGCCTTTAGAATGTTGACGGGGTTGACTTCTATGTTTTAAGTCGCCTAGTTGTTAACCCGAAATAAGTGATGTCTCGATGCGTAATATCTTGATAGGTCAAGATGTTCTTGCCATGTTATGAACCTGCAAATAACTTTATTTTGTGCACATTTTATGCATGTTGATCCTATGATTATGTATATGGGTTAGTTATTTATCTTTATGAATTTATGGATGAATGAATGAATGTATATTTAACCGTCCCTTTTTTTCACAACCTTTTTACTCAGGAGAGAGAGCGTTTGTGGGCTGAGATAAGAGAGAGGCTAAGGGCCGAGGCTAAGGTGGTGGATCTGAGAGACATGCTGGCAGTAGCAGAGCTTTACGAAGCAAGGTCAGAGGCGCGGGTTCTTGAGCGAGCTGGCGCCAATGCGCAGCTCGGATGCTTTTGTGTATTTTTTGAGTTGTCATAGACACTTTGAGGGGATTGTGGAACCTGGATTCCACTGATCAGTTCCTTTCTCATCCCCTAGAGGTTGGAGGCTTCTGAATGACTACTGTTTTGGATTGGTGCATGGCCATACCTAGGAGTCACATATATTGGCCTTGCATGATGGCCTTGCTGCTTATGTTGGAGTTCATGTGTGGAGTAGGCGAGGTTGCCCCTTGGTGGCTTGTTTCTACCATCTAGAGTATTTCTAAAGGAGCTTCGCCCGTTGTTATCGGGTTGGCGGAGAATTTATTATGCATGGAGGCTTCCAAGGCCGATCCCAGCTTGATAGGGGACCACTTTACCTTACTAGAGGTAAATGCTTCAATCTTGTTATTTATCTTTTCGTGCATTCCCTATGTTAATGTGTGCATCAGAAGTTTGGCTGATGGAGAAACTTGCTTTGGTCCGCGAGCTGAACCAACCACTTCACAAGTATAAGGTTGTTCACTATAGCGAGAGAACTCTCATCACCCTAGATCATCAAAGGCTGACGGTTGATGATTGAATGTGCATTATGAGGGGTTACTCGGATAGTCAAATCCGCTGGGTATGCCCCTGGTGGAGGATTACAGACTTTGTCATCCATGTCCACACATATGTCGTTCAGTTGCTAGGGTTATAGGGCATTACCTCTTACTCACCAGCTCGACTTTGCAAATAGTATCGGAAGGTTCAGCGAGTGCCCAGACGATCCTGCCCCACTATTGGTCCTAGTTGGGGACACTATTTGCCATATCACATCCTCAAGAAGTGGTCTCAACATGACTCATTCGTCGCTCTGGACAATGCCCACCGGGGCACTACTGAAACTGATAGATTCTATCAGGGATGGCTGCAGGAGATCCGAAGGTTGATTGATCCAAACAAGTGCTCAATAGTTACTCTGATGTGGACGTATGCCGAGGACGGACTGTAGCTGTTTTGTGAGGACGGACTGTAGCTGTTTTGCGATGATAGAGGAGAACAAGGCTAACAACTCTGCTACCTATTGATATAGATATCTATTTATCTATATGTTGAGACATTATTGATGCAGACTTATTATATTATGTATGAATTTGAACGGATGAAACATCAATCCTAACTACTGTGATTTAAGGATTAATTGCTATGTTACTTGCATCGTTTTTCAAGACAGCATGTGAGCATCCAAATCAAAAATAGACTCATAATAATTTAGCAATGATGACCTTTTATTGATGAGATTAAACAAGGTACAGAGGTTTGATACAAGATATCCAATGACCTAACCCCTATTGTCAAACAGCCTTTCGGCTTTCTGATTGACATCTCACTGTTTTTTCTATCATTATCCTAATTTTTGCCCAAAATGCCCTTTTCGGGTTTTCACTTTAGCGGACTATTTCAGTAAAAGAATACCTTAATTTTTGCTCAACTGTATGAAAGAGGACAGTTGACAGGCTTGCTGCAAAAACTCTATTTTTTTATTGTGCTGCTTTTGAAGATTCAATTCTTTTTCCTAAACGTGATAGCGCTTAAGCCGATCCTGGTTGATTGGGTTGACAAACTCGTTGCCATCCATGTCCATTACTTTAACCACCCCTTTTTCGAGGATTCTCTTGACCACGAATGGACTTTCCCAGTTGGGTCTAAATTTTCCCTTAGCATCTACATTGAAGGGGTTTAACTGCTTTAAGACTAGATCTCCTGCTTTCAAGGGGTGTTTTTTATGCCTGACCCTATTGTTGTAAGCTCTAGCCATTCGTTG
Source organism: Euphorbia corollata (assembly GCA_948277035.1). NCBI lineage: Eukaryota > Viridiplantae > Streptophyta > Magnoliopsida > Malpighiales > Euphorbiaceae > Euphorbia > Euphorbia corollata. The sequence goes on along the minus strand of CAOJBI011443524.1, from coordinate 11,309 downwards.
CTGATACATTTGAAGGTAATCCAATGCTTTCAAATGTTGCTCATCAATCATATTCAACTATTCGAATCTAGCTCTAGCATAGTCTGATTCTTTCAACTTTGCTTCTAAGGCTATCCTTAAGGATCCAACTTCGATCTCCACCAGGAGAATAGCTTCCATCCCGTAGACTAAGGAGAAAGGAGTTTGGTCTGTTGGGGTGCGAACACTGGTTCTGTATCCCCAAAAGGAAAATAGAAGTTTATCTACCTAGTCTCGATAGGTAGTTACCATTTTGGACAATATTTTCTTTACCGACTTGTTCGCCGCTTCCACTGCTTCATTGGCTTGAGGCTTGTATGGTGAAGACCGGTGATGCTCAATACCATATTTTTCAATCAAATCTGCCATTGCCCCTTGGAACTAGACTCCATTATCAGACACTATATGATGAGGCATCCCGTAGCGTGCAAAGATGTGCCTTTCTATGAATTTATCCATCTTCTTGGCGGTAATATTGGTGAAAGATTCGACCTCTACCCACTTCGAGAAGTAATCCACCGCAACCGCGATGTATCTATGTCCGTTGGTTGATGATGGACAAATCCCATTGATAATATCTATCTCCCACGCCGAGAATGGCCAAGAAGTAGAAAGATTGAGCAAATCAGATGGAGGCAAATCACTGATATCACCATAGATCTGGCATTCGTGAAACTTCTTAGTTTCAGAGATGCAGTCGGCAATCATCGTTGTCCAAAAGTAACCCTATCGCTGAATTTTCTTTGCCAAGGACAAACCATTCATGTGAGGTCCAGAGTCTCCTCCGTAGATGCGTTTCATTACCGACTCGGCTTCCTTTTCTAATAAGCATTATAGCAACAAACCATCACTGGTGCGCTTAAACAGATCTTCTCCCACAATTCTAAATTGAGCTGTCAACCGTCACAAAGACAAATGCTTAGAATCTATTGCCCCCAAGGGAAATTCTCCTTCTTGGATTAAGCGAACTTTGTCCCTATACCAACACTTCTCATCTGTGCTGATGGTTGCTGCCATAGCGTGACTGTAGAAGGGTGTTTTGGACGATTGAAGGATAACTGGTTTGATGGGCTGGGATTGAGGCCCCTCCCACATGGAAGCCAGCGTGGCTAAGGAATCAGCCATTTGGTTTTCATCTTGGGGAACATGTCGAAACATACACTTCTTAAATATTGCAGGCAATTGCAAAACATTGTCTAGATAAGGGCGAAGCGACTCTTCTTTAATTTCCTACTCATCGATCACCTGCCGAATAACCAAAGCAAAATCCCCGATTGTGGTCACTTCTGACACTCTTGCACTCTTCAAAGCTTGCATGCCAAATATACAAGCCTTGTATTCTGCCCCGTTATTGGTGACAGGAAACTCTAACCGTTTGGACAATGGGATGATCTCATTTTGAGGTGTGACTAAAATGATCCCGAGATCTGCCTCTCTTTAGGTCATAGCACCGTCGAAGAACATTGTCCATCCATCCTCCACCGTCTCAACTACTTCAAGTTACTCGTCAGGAAAATCAAGATTCTTGACATAATCTGAATCTAAGGCCTAGTTTGCCAAGAACTCAGTGATAGCCCGACCTTTGATCACCTTCTTGGTGACATACTCAATGTTGAATTCAGAGAGAAGTAGAAGCCAACGAAAGAGTTTGCTAGCTAAAGTCGGTGACTGATATAGATACTTCATCGGGTCAATCTTTGCCACTAATTGAATGTGATAAGACTGAAAGTAGTGCCTGAGCTTCTTGGTGAGCCAAACCATAGTCGCGCATGTTTTCTCAACAACTGTGTATCGGCATTCGTACTTGAGAAGCTTTTTGCTCAGGTAATAAACTGCATGTCCACGCTTGTCATCTTGTTCTTGAACAAGCATTGCTCCTATCGAAGATTCTTCAATCACAAGGTAGAGGATAAGGGGCTTTCTAGGCGTTGGTGGCTTGAGGACTAGCAGGCTGATCAAATATGTTTTGATCCTGTCGAATGCAAGTTGGCACTGATTGTTCCACACTATTGGCTGTTGTTTCCTTAATAGGTTAAAGATTGGCTCACAAATCATTGTTAACCAAGCAATGAAATGTCTAACATACTGAAGAGACCCGAGGAAGGAGCGGACTTCCTTTTCAGTCTTGGGAACATGTATGTCCCGGATAGCCTTTATCTTATCTGAATCCATCTATGTTCCTTTTTGGCTCATGAGAGGCCCTAGTAGCTTGCCTGAAGTCACCCCGAATACACACTTCTTGGGGTTGAGGCGCAAGTTGTAATTCTTGATTCGGGTGAGGAAGCGATCTAATAATTTTGGGTGCTCTTCTTGAGTAACATATTTGACCAACATGTCATCAACATAGACTTCCACTTCTTTGTGGATCATGTGGTGAAGCAAAGCCGTCACTGCCCGCTGGTAAGTCACCCCAGCGTTCTTGAGCTCGAACGGCATGACCTTATAACAATACACCCCCCACTCCGTGATGAATGCTATTTTAACCTTGTCGACGATGTCCATAAGAATCTAGTTGTACCTCGAGAATCCATACATTAATGAATACATAGCGGCCCTAGCTGCGCTGTCGACTAGAATATCAATATGTGGCAACGGGAAGTCGTCTTTCAATGATGCCTTGTTAAGGTCCCTCAAATCAACACAAACCCTTACTTTCTCGTCCTTTTTGGCTATTGATACTATGTTTTACAACCACGTTGGACACTCAACAACCTCAAGAAACTTGGCGTCCAACTGTTTCGCTATCTCTGCTTTAACCTTTTCGGCCCACTCAGGTCACAATCGTCTCAACTTTTGCTTAACCGGCTTGAATTTAGGATCGGTCGGAATTTTGTGCTCGGTGATCTCTCTATCTACCCCCAGCATGTCTTTATATGACCAGGCGAAAGCACTCACATGACATCTAAGCACATTTTCAATCTCTCTTTTTTCGCTAGGGCTTAAGTCATTGGACATAGTTACCATTTTAGGTGATTCATTTGTACCTAAGTTAATTTCATGCAAAGAAAAATCATGTATGCTAAAAACATTATGAGTGGACTCAGATGAATGCATGGTGCCGTCAAGCGAAACATCACACAAGTAAGCAAAGTCTGGATATTTCATTTCATAAAAGGTCTTATAAGCAGAGTTGTTTACATCAAAAACATTAGAAATGTCAAAGATTACATCATCAAAGCCATAGTCATCCTCCACATACGGAGGGCCTTTATTGATGACGTCCACTGGAGTAATTGGAGGATTCTGGATAGTAGCAGTAGCAGGGTCGATCTGATTCTAGACTGGCGGCTGGACAGCTTCTGGTGGCTTCAGACCGATCAAGCCAAACTCTAGAGCAGCAATAGCCTGAGAAGCTTGAGCATACGCGAGGGGTCTATTTTGAAGAGTAGCAACTGATAGGACTGGAGAGGTACGGGGATCCGAAGAAGAGCCTTCACCCGGGAGAACAGCGATGGGGAAATGGTCAACAGGAGCAAACATGGGGCCATTACCTGGGGAAGGCTTGCCAGGAGAATCAAGCATCATATCCTCTAGATCAAGTGCCAGACCCATTTCCTGAATCTGATCTAGCTAATTTCTGAACAGTCTTTACGATAGGGCCCCCCTTTTTCTGAATGCCCTTCCACCCCCCTTCTTCATGAGAACTGAAAGAGACTGAGTAAGAGAAGCTACAGTAGCCTCGATCTCTTCATCCACCACCTTGGCAGAGTCTTCACTTAATTTCTCTTGGAGAGGTGCGTCAAATTCATCTACCTCCATTACTGCCTTAGCTTTTCCTTTGTTAGGAGTCATGAGGACCTTAATAGCACTTTTAGGGATTGTTTCGGGGGTGATCATGCAGCATGATTTAAAGTTGTAGACATCATTGAAGATTTTGAACCTAGACCACATTTTCCCTCTATGCTCGATTTGTTCAGGCTGTCCCTTGTAAGATGGTTGTCCTCGATTGCACACACTGACCATATTACAGAAGGCAGGCACCCTAAGTTTGTAAATCTTTTGGCGGGGGGGCTTGAAGCCAAGCCCGAAGAGAGGAACAAGAGGCTTAGGGTCAATTGCTTCCAGGACACCGTGATGATACTTGCTGAGGCCTTTTCCGGGGATGTAGCCGGAGCGCTTCATTAGTTTCCTCATGTTCTTGGGAAAGTGTAGATAGCCAGTCGGTGACTTCTTTTTATCCTGAGTGATGGTGGCAACCTGGATGTCTGATTCTTTTTCTTCAAAAGCTTCTGCTGCCACCACCACGTCTACCTCAAAAGTCCCCACAACCCCATGCTTGGTATCATCATAAGCATGGATAATGGTGCTAGATTTGGTTAGCATAGATTCGTTAAGGCCCAAATGCGGGAGAACTTCGAGAGGACACAAATTAAGCACCGAACCATCATCCACCATAATGCAAGGGATCTCCCTATAAAAATCTGAACCTTGATGAAGAGCGCCTTGTTGTGCTTGTAGAATTCTGGGGGAAATTTTGACCAGTCGAAGCTCACTTCCCCAGTCTTTTCCTTTAAAGGAAAACTCTATCCAATTGTGGCACACATCTCCACGACTGAAGTAGTCGGAGTAGCATCCATTTATAAAAGTTTCTCAATCAGTCCTCTTCGGTGGGCTTCAGATAGTTTAAGCAACTGCTAAACGCTAAACCTGACCTGAGTGTTCTTGAGTTGGTTAATAAGAGGGTCTACCTCCAAGGTGGCCTTATCAAATTGAGGAGGAGGAGGAGGGTCTGCTGATATATACGTGGCATGTCGGCCTAAAGCTTTCAGGCAAGCTTGTTCAACTTTCGCCGATTGATAAACTCGTCAACTACTAGTCACCCTTAGCACCCTATTTTCCAAGTCTCTAGTTTCTGTGGCAGTCTGGACTGGGTAGCTCGGCAGTGGGAGCAAAAGAGAGACATCTTACAATTCATAGTCGTAGAGATGAATGAGCTATATATCAATTGGCTCCACGTTAATAGGCCCTATCTCCTCTTTCTTTGGGGTGGTGGTTTTTCTCCTATTGTTGGCTTTCAAAGTATAGTTGTCAATATCAATCGGAACAACTATCTCATCATTGACGAAACTTATTGCCTCAGCTTCCTCTTCGGAGATTTCAGTAAGTGTTGCAGTGGACTTCATCATTTCAACATCCACTTTATCCCCTGACATTCTGATGGATTCAGCTTCTTCAGAGTCCCCCAGATTGGACTGCATGAGCATCTTCAAAATGAAATTCGAAGGGAGGCCGGACCCAATCATATTGACTCGACCTTTTCGTGCTAACATCATTCATTCAATCTCCACTGCCTTATCGAAAATCTCAGTGAGGTTGGTGAATTCTTCCAGCTTCATATATGAAGGTGTGTTTGGGATGAATGACGACATGAATAGCCATCCACCTACGACAATAATCGGTAAAGGATTCCCCGTACCTATGTTGGCAACATCGCAAGTCATTCAGATCGGTCCTAGGCCTCTCGTTGTAGATGAATTACCTACGGAAGGCCTATGATAGCATTTACTAATCACGCCTCACTATCCCTGGCATACTCATGAACCAATCAAAAGCCGTCTCGGCTAGCAAACAGTGGAATAAAGCAACTATAGCCCAGTCCGACAATCCTTGCACCCTCGTCAAAGCTTCAAAATGGATTACATGAAAGGTGAGAGATTCGTTGCCATAATAAATGGCATCCTAGTCAAGACAAAGCGCATTTCTGAAAACCGTGGAGGAGAAAAGCTTCTAACCGAGCTTGCGGCGTCCTCAACGGCGTTTGCATCAAAATTTCTAGGAGAACTTGCTCCAGCAGGAACTACTTGATGATCCTCTTCCCTGGCCCTCTTGAGATGACGAAACACCATTTTTAGGTCCATTCCTGAGTTAACCATACTCACCCTATTCTCAAATTCTGGCAATGGGTTAGTCACGGTGCTTGGTTTCAAAGTGGGAGGGCAGATTTTCTTGTCACTCATTAGCTTCTAGATACTCTTGAGAAGGGGCTCGCAATTGTTAGTGTGATGGCCATGAGCCACATGATAAGTGCAAAAATTAGCCTACTCGTTTAGCTTTGGAGGAGCATAGGACTTGAGATTGTCTAGAAGCTTGAGTTTGCGGATCTTAGCAAACATTTGTGTAAGAGTGAGGATGTATGGAGATATGTCATGGTTATTTGTATTTGCGGCCCTAACAGCTGATACCTCTGCAGGTTGCATGACATGAATGGTAGCTTGTGTGCTAACCTGCTTAGGCTTGGTTGGAGCAGAGGCTGAAGCGGAATTATCAGAGTTCTTCTTGTACCATGTCTTGCCTTGGTTCGTGACAGAGGTATGCTCAATCCCATGAATCCTTTCTAACTTCTCGGCTTTCACATGAACATCATTGTAGCTCGAGTATTCATCTGCCCCTAAGTGTATCTTGTAGAACGGAAGAGCTCCGTTTAACAGCTTGACGATCATCTCAGAGAGACTGAGCCTATCTTTCAAGAGGACTTGCATGGCCATCCAGTGATCATAATACATTTTGAAATGTTCTCCTGCTTTTTCTTAACAGCTTCCAAATTCTGAATGGTTATCTTCATTTGGCTAATTAACCTGTACTGCTCGATAAACGCCTTGGATAAATGCCCCTATTCCTCGGCTATTTCAATAGGTAGGTTGTTGAACCATTCATCAACTGGCACCCCTAGAGTAGTAATGAACATCTGGGATAAGATTTTGTCACTTAATTTCCTAGCCCTCATCACTATCTGATAGTTCTTGATATGAAAACGGGGATCCCCCACTCCTTTGTACCTCACAAGCTCAGGCATCACAAAATTTTCTGGAATCCAGTCTTCATCCTTCACCTGAGTAGAAAACTGTGGTGCGGTGTAGGAGGATTAGCATGTATGGCGATAAACTGCTGCCAAAGATGTACCATTTCCGGAGATGGACCTGGAGGGACAATCCCTTCTACCCCTTGAGTATAAACCTCAGGATGTTGATTTTGAGGTTAGTATGGGTGTTGGGGATAAGAAGTTCCCCTTGGCAAAACCAAGAATTTAGGGACTGACTGAGGTTGAGGGTAAGCTTGGAATTGGTTTGCAAAGGTGACGGGCTCCGGGGCTGAGCCTAGATAAAGTGGTGCTCCCTGAATAGGTATGATCAAGGATTGAGAGGCAAATCCTTGAGTGGTAGTCATGTTTGATGAAGGAAAAAGTGGAGTAGTTCTTGAAAAAGGTCGGATAGCTATCAAACACGCTACACTGCCTGAAACCCCCGATTGAAAAGGATCTAAAATTGCTTGCCTGAAAACCCAAACTGAAAAGTAGATGAAGAGTTCTGAACTAAACGGCTCTGAAAAGCTGACCCCTGACCTATCTGAAACTGCCCAAACTGCTTGGTTCCTACTATCAACTGATACTGATTCATCTGACTCAAGACTGTTCCCAAATTAGCTTGGAAAGTGGGAGCATGACTCTGACTAGATGCTGGGTTGACCTTGACTGGTCCTAACTGAAGCTAAGCCTCTCCTTGAAGTTGATGCTAACCCACACCTTGAGCCGACAATTTTGTTTCTGAGACCCTATCTGAATTCCTCTCTTCGGCTAGCAGAGCCCGCATAGAATTCTGGAGGATAGACTAGAACTAAGCACTATATAGCATACAAGCGATGACGGCTTCAATGTCATTGCCATTCCCTGCCTAAGTTCACCCTCCCAAATTAGGGTCCACTAATTGTTGCTCATTAGGATGACTGAGGTCTTCTGTAGGATTAACCAGGATGTTGATCAAAAGAGACGAATTCGACTTATCACTGTCTAAATTGGACCCCTTGCTTGAATCTGTGCACGGAATCCCCTCTACCTCGGCCACTTTTGGAGATAAATGGATGAGATGATTTTTGGGTCTTTCCCATGCTGAGGTCAATCAAAGATGGATTAAGACATGATGTTGTGATGTTTTATTATGGTCCCTAATAGGTTTTTCGGACACTTATGAAGCAATGTGGTGATTTCCCAAATAAAGGGAATTAAGGTCGAGAAGAATCGATGTGATTCTTCATAAGAGATGGTTTCTCAAGTGGTCATTTGTTTGGTTTGAAATGAAGGCCGAGGTGGTAATCCCCTACCACGGTAACAAACCTATGTTACAACATACATTGAGATGTTTATTTTTCGAGTAAACAATGTGTTCTACCCTTATGATTTATGAAAGAATGATCGAAATGATGTAAGTGTTTATTTGTGGTCACCTCTGTGGTAAACCAAATGAATGCGTTGAGTCCAGCCAAGACTCAATTTCGGTAGAGCTTCGCATGCCTATTGGGCATCGTTCATGTGGATATGCCATGATGATGTGTTTCCCTAAGGTGACATGACCTCGAACGTCTCTAAGGGATAATGAATACCGATGGGGTATTTTATGATGTTTAGGGATTTCATGATTTACAATGACATGATACTTCACAAATATCCTAAAACTCGAACTAATAAAAGAATGAGTGTGTGTAAGTTAGTGTCTGCACAAAAGAATGTGGTTAGCATGGTATACATGGTGTGAGTACTATCCTAAATATTTACAAATAAATGTTGGAAAGCGAATAAACACATAGCATGTAGCATGCATGCAATAATATACATTCTTCCAACCATACAACTCCCGCGGAATAAAGGGTTAGGCTCTAAATCTAGGCTTAGGTCTCCTTGACACCACAAGGATGCCAAGGGGTGAACCTGCATAAATCACATAGAAACGTTTTGGTACACCCTAAGGAAAGTTGCTATGGCAATCCTATATGAGTTCGGTCAAAAGGTTGCTGATGTAGAAGGTTGTTGTTGCACTACGATACACTCCTAGCCTCTCCCCAAATAGGTGCGAACGAGGGAGGTACATGTAGTATAGCAACAAGTGATCCACTCACTAGGTATCCTCGGTCCCTAGAAGTCACGAGTGATACTTTCGTGAGCTTCTCGCTAAAAAACTCGGCACCCTAGTCTCAATGCTAAGCTATCTATTGTGAATTCATGCGAGAAATATTATAAAGGTGGATCAATCATTTAATGACATCTTTCAATACTCATCAAAAGTCCTTTAAACTTTCAAGTTAAAAAAAAACAAGTCCCCAATGGAGTTTCCACTATGAGCGGACGAAGTTCTACCCGCGTGGTGGCCGCGAGGTGCCGACCCCGTGAGATGGGGCATGGGTTTTTTTTAAGTGGAAATCGGTTGAAAAATGTGTGAAAGTGATAAAAGACTCGAGGACTTGTGAAACAGGTTCACTAGTTTTGTACCAATATAGACCTCTAACGAAGCCTGGATGTAATGGAGTCACCACTTAATTAAATTTTTACAGGTCAATTAAGAAAACCCTAAAAGTAAACCAGAGATGGGTTCGGGGAACATGCCATGACTTATGTTTTGGACTATATGTAAAGCAGGTGAAAAGAGGCTTTTTGGTTATTTGACTTGGAATTCATAATTAATTACAGATTGGCCTCCATATCCCATGTTGAATAGGGAAATCAAAGTCAATGTAGTTCGGAGAATGCCTATTGAAAGGCAAAGGATGCTTTATGCATGAATGAATGTTATTTTAGCCGAGTTGGGTTTATTTTACCAAATTAGTTTATAGACTTTAAGTCTGAATGCTTCTTTTGAAGGCTTATGAATGATAGACTTTAAGTTTGAATGCTTCTTTTGAAGGCTTATGAATGTTCCTAAATCAATTTTAGGGTTTAGTTGAAGTGGAAGCGACTTTATGTCGAAGATTGATTAATCGTGATGCTTCTCTTGAAGGCTTATGAATGTACCTGAATCCATATTAGGGTTTAATTGAAAATGAACGACTCTATGTCGAAAGTTGAGTGGCTTTATGCCAAAAGATTGATTGATTATTTAATCCCAATTTAGGATTTCCTTAATTGACCAATTTTTGGTGAAAAGAATGTTCCTTTAGGAACAAAGATGAAGTGAATGTAGATGAAGAAAATGTTCCTTTAGGAACAGAGATGAAGAGAATGTAGAGGAAAAGGGTAAAGAGAATTATACCTTGTTTGCCTTTGTACCGCTCCTCAAATCTAGAGTAACTCAATTAATTTTTAATTAAAGTTGAAATTTAATCGGGCAGCACTTCGACGCGATTAAAAATTAAAAGACTCGAAAAGATTGACAGAAAGTTTCGAAAGGATCGAATAAAGAACTTAGAGAGAGAAGACTAATTCACCGAATAGTTTGGGACCCCGAATACTGAGGCAGAGAGGCCTATTTATAGGTGAAAATTAGGGTTACAAGGGCAGTTTCGAAATTTCGGGTGCCAGGGTGTCGTCGACGGTGCCCTGGCACCATCTTGGCGCCTGGGCGCGGGCCTTGGCGCTGGTTGAACAATCATTCGGTGCAATTTTTCCGCGTTTTCATGATTTTCGGGAGTTTCAAACCTCCGAAAAAGATTCCGAGATCACTTTTGTGATCTTCATTCCGTTAACGTTTTGAGTGGTATATTGGCATACTTCCGGAAACTTTTTACCGAAGCTGATTTGAAAGGATCGGGTTTTAGTTTACTACGTTTCAACTGCTCGGATTTTTGCGAAAGATTAGAGTTTTTCGAGTCGAAACGGCCCAACAGTCAATGCTAGAGCTTATGACTTTAGCCCCACCCTATCGAAGCCTAATTTGGTCGTTTAGGCCTTCAATTTTGCATTTTAATTATTTTATGGGCTTAATTGCAATTTCTTTGACTGAATTTTCGAGCTAAAAAATCGAGTATTCACAGTTGACCCTCCATTTGGGCCTGTGAAAAATGATTCACAAGACCAAATGGACATCTGAATCGAGATTTTTGGTGAGGGCAAAAGAAATGTGTTTGGGGCTTTTATTTTCTAACATTATGAATCCTTCTCTCATACATTTTTGAACAAAAAGCCTTCTCAAGATCGAAAAGATCAATCTAGGAAGATATGGCCTTGCCCCAGTCATCACACTTAGGGAAGTTACCGTTGACTACGACTTCCTTCGTGCTTGTGTTCGTTTATGGGATCTTGAAGCTCATGTCTTTCGCTTCGGAGCCGACTGGTCGGAGATGTGCCCTCTTTTTGAGGAATTTTGTTCAATTATTGGATGCGATCCTAATGGCCCATTCGTTCGTAATGAGCTCCGAGTAGGTAACTTTCGCTGCTTTGCAAGTTTGTTTGGCTTTTCTTATCCTAAAGCCAAAGGGATGATTGTGGATAATCGGAAAGCTTTGCTTTCTTCTCTTATTGACGAGTTCCTTGAAGCGGAGCTGGATAACCCTGATCAGATGCTTTATCGTCGGAGGGCTTTTGTGTTCTG
>CAOJBI011442901.1:0-11545 GCA_948277035.1 Euphorbia corollata | reverse complement strand
TCATGCATAATGCATTCCTTCGCCTTCAAAAGGCATATTCAAACTACATTGACTTTGATTTCCCTATTCAATATGGGATATGTAGGCCGATCTGTAAATTAATTATGGATCTCAAGTCAAATCATTAAAAAGCTATCCTTTCACCTGCATTACATTAGTCCAACAAACAAGTCCTGACATGTTCCCCGAACCCATCTCTGGTTACATTTTTAGGGTTTTCTTAATTGACCTGTAAAAATTGAATTAAGTGGCGACTCCTTTACATCAGGTTTCATTAGAAATCTATCTTGGTACAAAACTGGTGAACCGTGTTCACAGTCACTAAAGAAATAAATTTAAACACAAAAGCTAATCCTAAAATGGTATTCATTTCTAATCAATTATCCATCAAATAAAAGAGAGAATTGATAAAAAAATATTAAAAGAACACGTTACGGCTTTTGCTTAGTCTTATGACGACATGTATGGTGTTGATCGATACATCACTGAACATAGGATACCCACAGACCCTAAAATCTACCGGGTAAAGCAGAAGATGAGGAGATTATGTCCAGACTGGGCCGAGAAATTAAAAGAAGAAATTTCAAAAAAAATTAAAGCGAAGTTCTTAAAGTGGTCAAATACCCCACATGGCTTGCGAATGTAGTTCTGGTTGCTAAGAAAGGCAGTAGAGTCAGGGTATATGTAGACTTTTGAGACTTGAATAAAGCTACATTAAAAGATGACTCCCCACTACCTCACATTGATGTCTTAGTTGATAGTGCTGTGAGGGCTGCCATGTATTCCTTCATTGACGGCTTCTCAGGCTATAATCAAATATTGATGAATGTAGATAAATTTAAAACAACTTTTATCATAGAATGAGGCATGTATTGCTATTGAGTCATGCTGTTCGGATTAAAAAAAGCCAGGGCAACCTATCAAATGGTTGTCACTACTTTGCTTCATGACCTAATACACAAAGAGGTAAAAGTATATATAGATGACATGTTAGCCAAATCTAGAAAGAAATGTATGTTTGGAATAACATTAGGAAAATTGCTCGACCACATAATCAGCCAAAGAGGTATTGAGATGGATCAAGATAAGATCAAAGCCATACAAGAAATGCCATCCCCCAAAATGGAGAAAGAAGTTGGAAGCTTCTTAGGGTCACTTCAGTATGTTAGTCGCTTCAAAGCATGATTGACTACTATATGTGAGCCCATCTTTCAACTTCTCAAGAAACAACAATCTGTTAAGTGGAACGAACAATGTCAAGAAGCTTTTGAGAAAATCAAAGCTTACTTAGCTAGTCCACCTGTCTTAAAACCTCCTATCCTAGGAAGGCCTTTGATTCTTTATCTAGCATTCGAAGAAATAACTATAGGGGCAATGCTGGTCCAAGAGTATGATGATAAAAGAGAGAATTCCATCTATTACCTCAATAAGAAGTCGCTCGAGTATGAATCCCGGTATATGATAATGAAGAAGACATGTGCTGTCATGGTATAGTTGACCAAGAAACTTTGAAGAAGACATGTGCTGTCATGGTATAGTTGACCAAGAAACTTTGGCAATATTTCCAATCTTATTGAATATAAGCTATGGTTAAAGTGGACTCGATGAAGTATCTTTATTAAACACCCTCTTTGATAGGAAAAATGTCTAGGTGGCTGTTATTGCATTTTGAATTCAACGTTGAATATGTAACCAAGAAAGTCATCAAAGGAAGGGCAGTAGCTAAATTCCTGGCAAGCCAACCATTGGAGTTTGAGTACTCTGAAAACTTGAAGTTTCTAGACGAGCAATTAGCTGTAGTGTTGAAAGACTCAAAGAAATGGGTGATGTAATTTGATGGAGCTTTAAATAAAAGAGGGGCAGGTCTAGGAGTTATGATAATAATCCCAAACGGAGGAATAATACCTTTGTCCAAACGATTGGAATTTATTACTACCAATAACGGGGCGGAATATGAAGCTTGTTTGTTTAGCATGATAGCTTTAATGAAGATAAATGCTGAAAAAATCCAAGTCATTGATGATTCTGTCCTGGTGATAAAACATATCACAAGAGAATGGGAATTGAAAGAAGAGTCTCTTAGGCCTTACTTGGAAACTGTATGGAGAAAAGTATCTTTATTTAGTGAATGCGAATTTCATTATTTTCCTAGAGAAGAGAACCAGATGGCAGATGCTTTGGCAACTCTACCATCAATGTGGGAAGGACCTCAGGCTCGACCAATGAAGCATCTCATTTTGGAAATGGCGAAAACCCCATTCTGCGTTTCAAAGGTGGAAATCGCAAAAAAGGCTGATGAACCCTGCTATACTAGCATCATTAGATACTTGAAAGGTGAAGGTTATCTCGAAGAAGCCACAAACTCAAATAGAAACACATTAAGAAGATAACTTGTCCAATTTTGTCTAATAAACGATGAGTTGTTCAAAAGATCATCTAATGGATTATTGTTACAACGCCAAACATAATAATAAGCCAAAAAGATAATGAAAGAAGTACATTTAAGGGATTGCCATCCACATATGAATGGAATCATGTTAGCAAAAAGATCCAACGAATGGGCTACTACTGGTTAACCATGATGGCTAATTGTATATGGGAAGCCAAATCGTGTTAGATCCATGGAGACATTAGTCATCTTCCTCCCAGAAAGTTACAAGGTTTGACCATACCTTGGCCATTCTCAGCCAAGGGAATTGACATCATTGGAAAAATAAGACCCTCATCAACAAATGGTCATCAATTCATAGTTGTTGCTAAAGATTATTTCTTGAAATGGGTTGAAGCAGAATCCAATACAAACATCATAGCTAAGAAGATGGCTTGGTTCATTGAGAAGCACATCTTGACTAGATATGGCCTCCCACATCATGTAGTGATAAACAATGGGGTACAATTTCAGAATAATACTACAGATCTAATAGAGATATTTGGTATCGAGCATCACCGCTCATCACCTTATTAACCACAAGTTAATGGAGCAGTAGAAGCAGCGAACAAGTTGGTCAAAAAGATCCTCTAAAAAATGGTAGTTAGCTAAAGAGACTAGGCAGACTACTTACCCTTTGAATTATGACTAGCATCCGGACTCCAACAAACCCCATTCTCTCTAGTATATGGGGAAGAAGCAGTACTCCCCACAGAAACAAAAGTTAAGTCTCTACGTGTAGCTCTTGAAGCAAAATTATCAAAAGATGAATAGGCAAAAGCTAGATATGAGTAATTGAACCTGATTGATGAAAAATGTTTGGCAGTACTTAAGAGTCTCCAAATGTATCAACAGTCCATGGCTAGAGCTTGTAACCGCAAATACAAATGGCAGAATCTACCATTGAAGACAAGAGATTTGGTCTAAAAACAAGCTCGAAAAATGCACACTGATGTTAGGGGAAAATTTCAGCCAAATTGGGAAGGCTTGTATGTGGTGAAGAAAGTGCTCAGTAAAGAAGCTCTAAAGATCATAGACATGGACAGAAATGAATTCGTTAATGTAGTCAATCGAGACAAGCTGAAATGCTATTTTGTGTAAAAAAATAAGGGCAAACTTCAAAAAAGTACCCTGTCACTCATTTTCAAAATGGGATCTGAGGAATTTTTTTTTACAAAAAGAGGTCTGTGTTTCAAATAATTTGAAAAAAGGGGTATGCGGTTTCAAAATAATGGTGTTACGCTAAATATTTTAGACAATTCAACATTCTAATAATTTAACCTTATAATTTTAAAATTATGCGTTAGAATTTGAGTAATTTTTGGATATTTTTTTATTTTTTATGAATTTTTAAAGTTTGTTACAATAATTTAATTAAAAAATAGTTATACTATTCAAAAAATTACAAAATTTATCACTGATGTGTATTTTATTTTTATTAGTCTTCCCGCAAAAATTCAGACAAAAACGAACACAAATACTCATTTTATGACATGATTTAATGAAACCACAGACCCCTTTTGCAAAAAAAATTCCTTAGACCCTATTTTGAAAATGAGTGAAACCATAGGTTACTTTTTTTAAGTTTACCCAAAAAATAAAATATAATAAATAAAAAACAACAATAATGATGAAAATCTGCTAAGAACTAGTGAGGTCTTAAAGATTATAAAAAATCAAAGAGTTGTCTTCGGTAAAATCCTTCTTAGGAACCTTAGACGACGATGTATAATAATTTGGAAATTAATGTCATTGACTTCTATGATTAAAAAAGATAAAAAAAACCTACCCCAAGTAATAGCCTGTCGCCTTGAGTAGTAATATTGACTCCATTACGAGCAGAACACAGATAAACCAGAGTTTCCACCAAGCTCAAAGCTGTGGGGAGGCACTATTTAGTATTTGAGATATGATAGTCAGATACGCGAAGTTGCAAATGTCACTAATGGTCTCACAAAGAAAAACTCCAAAAAAGAGTGAGTAAACATACAAGGGAAAGCCAACTTGCATTATCAAGGTTGAGATTTTTGACTATGTCTAAAGCAACTAAAAGTCTCAAACCTCCAAAGCCGATACAGATTATTCTGTCAGCTCTCAATAATGAAGCGACATATTATTCTAAGATACAACATGTTGTGCAACAAAGAGACACAACATTTAAAGATATAACATCTCTCTCATCATAGTAGGCTCAATGGCTCAATGGCTAGTGTCTCAATGGCTAGTGTCTGGCTATTGATAATAGAAGCCTTTGGTCACTACTAACTTATCCTCTGAAGTGTTCAATCCTCGAATCTTCCTAACCCAAGCTACATAAGCTATTCCCAAGCAGACATCAAAATCCTTAAAAATTTCTCGTGAGTTAGTCTCAGCTCATTCCACAAGGTCTCATGATAGTACTCCTGCATACATCTAAAGACATCATCCTTGAGAACACACAAAGTATCTAGAAATCCTTGTTGATAACCATCATGTCTGCATAGCTGACCAAAAGAAGTTCATCTTTGTCACTCCAAGCAACTGCATTTACCAACTCAAGTGCCACTAAGGGTCAAACTTACCATATCTTACAAGTAGAAGTTTTGCAACTCAGGAATTCATAAGAATGAGCTGAATGGCTATGATGTTTGTGGAATGAGAATATGCAAAGCTACATACGAGTGTAGTGTAAAGTCAAAGCTATAAAGCCTAAGACTAGGACTCTCACTTAAGGACATCATCTCCAACCTCAAAGCAATGAAAGTAACAAAAGTTGAATGGAGCAATCACATCTTATTCTAAAACTACTTAAGTACCACCATGGACAATTCAATCCATGATCATAGCAATGAGAATAATAAAAGCTGAATGGAACAAGCATACCTCATCTGCAGCTACCAGATTCTATCCATCAAAACACATTGCATAAATATCATGCATCATGCATTACATGCATTTCATATATTTGCAAGCATAATTGACTCACTAACATGCAAGAGTCTCCTCAGTCACCTAGAAACAAGGATAAAGAAGTCGAATACCAATATCAGAGTCAACCATAATAATCTATAATCAAAAGAAGATACAACATGAAATCAACTTTGATGCTATAAAAAATTAATCCAATGCAAGGGGCATGTAAGATGATTCTCAACATCAAAAATATCCGAAGGTTGAAAAGAGAAGACTAATCACTATAAACCAACGATCTTTCATCCCAAACAAGAAGATTGATCACTATAAACTAACGATCTTCCTACAAGAGTTAAAAAGAATTGATCAACATATCTGATAGTCTTTCCTTCTAGATGAGAAGACTAATCACTATAAATTGACGATCTTTCTCTAAGATAAGGAGAATCGATCATCATATTTGATAGTGCTTCATCTCAATAGAGAAGTATTGATCACCATGACGATCCTCTTCATAAACCAAAAGAATCGATCATAATAACCGATAATGCTTCATCTCGAAAAAGAATTATTGATCACCATGACAATCTTCCTCCAAGATGAGAAGAATGGATCATCATATTTGACAATTCTCCCCAATGAGAAAAACTAATCAATGCGGCTAACAATGTTAAACTCCTTGATAAGAAAAATTGATCGATGCGGCTGACAATCCTAAACTCCCCGATGAGAAAAACTGATCGATGTGGCTTATAGTGCCAGACTTCTAGATAAGAAAAACTGATCGATACTGATGACCGTGCCAGACTCCCTGATGAGAAAATGATTGATGCGACTGATAGTGCCAAACTCCTTGATGAGAAAAATGGATTGATGTGGCTGACAGTGCAAGACTCCCTGATGAGAAAACTGATCGATGTGGCTGATAATGCTAAACTCTCGGATAAGAAAAATTGATTGATGTGGTTGATGGTGCCAGACTCCCAAAGGAGAAAACTGATCAATGAAGTCAATAATGCCATCGACAAATGCTACTATACCAAGGCAACAATCCAATTGAAGGACCAACAGCAGGGGCAGGTATGACTTTTTACTCTTCCTCTACATCATGCAAAACCTTATTTAAAATGGATGGATAAATTTTTGTTAAAAACCACACATCAGTAGGGACACAAAAAAATTTTGTAAAAAATATTTCATTTCTTGTTTTTCCTAGCAGAATTTTCTTTTCTTTTACAAACTTTCTACCCAATGAATTTATGTTGTCTTTTATCCGCCAACAAGGTTTTAGATAAACATGTTTTTGTTAACATTCTTGATCGAAGGGGCAAAAAATTTTGTTGTTCCAAAATTATCAATGAAGGAATGTTAATTCTTTTAACTTATGTCCTCGTGACGGATCAATTATGAAAGCACTTGTTTTACATGTTCATAGTACTCATATCGCATACGTAGAAATTTCTCTTCGTAACGAAATTTTTATACCCGATGGGCAAACTGTTAGCATGGTCTGCTCCGTCCGATAAGGATACAAACCTATTTCAAATTAGGATTTGACACGAGCTAAATAGAACCGAATTATCGTATTTTAACTCAACAATCAAAATTTCAAAATATTGCCTTCCAAGGAAAAACTAATTTCTCAATTCGGGCGAAAACTCGAAAAGTCAAATTTTGGGTAAAAACAGGTAATTAGCCCATAGGCTAATTACATGTTGGGTCCCTATAGGGCATAGCCTCCCTGATTTGGGAATATGCCTCCCCTAGGTAATTAGCCAGCGGGCTAATTACCTACTTAGGGCTAGGCCTTAGGCTCCCCGGATTAGGGGAGATTTATGCCAGGTAGGTAATTCACCCACGGGTTAATTACCTTCCTTGTATGAAAGAAAGTGCTTCATCTCTATTTTCAACAAGTTTTAAGTTCCAGATTTCCCCCAAAGAAAAACTCATCAATTTTCGCCTTTTAACACATCAAAACTCTATCTATTTAAGGTTTCTTTGATGTAAAGTCATTCAAACTTCGATTTGGATCAAGTTTTCATGATAAACTTCAATTCAAACTCATTAAAACTTGATAAAAACTTGTTTATGTCGCGATTTTCGTGAAAATATTTACTTATGCATGTTTAAGTCATAACATAATGATTACACTCAAAAAATGTTTAAAATGTCGATTTTAAGGTCAACATTGCTAAAACTCATTTCAATTTCACAAAAGACAGTTTTAGTGGACGGTGATTTTTTGAAAAAAAAGACGAATAAATTCCTTGATCAATTAAAGATTATCATACGCTATAATATTTTAAAGGTGAATTTTAAGCTCGATTTAGCAAAAGCTCGTTAAGTGTTAGGGTTTAAGGGTTTGGGTTTGGGTTAGAGAAATGGTTAGTGTTTGGTTTTAGCGTTAGGTTTTATGGTTAAGGTTAGGTTAGGGTTACTCCAAATACTTTTATGGGGTTAAGGTTTAGGGTTTTTAGGGTTACTCCAAATACTTATATATGGTTCAGGTTACTCCAAATAGTTTTACAAGGATTCGTTCAATTTTCGTAGAATGTGATTTTCGTGAAAACATCGATGCTTGCTTTTTTTTGTCAAATCTTGATCATCACACAATGAAATGGTCTATTGGTCAAACATATTCTTAATATTGTTTATATGCCTACAAAAGACTTTTATTCTTATTGTAGGCGATTTTGGTGAAAACATTAACCCATTCAGGTTTTTTTTAAATCATGATTATCAAACTTTATAAAAGTCCAAAGATTAATTTTGAGGTTAAAATTGCAGAAACTCGTTTTATTTTCTTTGAAGACAATTTTCGTGGAAACATGGATGCTTGTGTTTTTTTGTCCAATCTCGATTATACAACTCTGAAAGTGTCCACAAGGTCGATTTAAGGTTGATGTTGCGAAAACTCATTTCATTTTCCTGGAAACGCAATTTCAATGAAAACATTTACTCATGCATGTTCAAGTCATAACATGATGATTACACTCGAAAATTGATCAAAATGTTGATTTTAAGGTCAACGTTGCTAAAACGCATTTCAATTTCATAGAAGAAAGTTTTAGTTGATGGCAGTTTTCACTAAAAATAAGAATGAATAAATTCCTTGATCAAATAAAGATTATCACACTAAAAAATGGTTCAAAGGTCAATTTTAAGCTCGATATTGCAAAAACTAATTAAGGGTTAGGGTTTGGGTTAGAGACAAAGTTAGTGTTTGGTTTTTAAGTTGAGGTTAGGTTTAGGGTTACTCCAAATACTTTTATAGGGTTAGGGTTACTCCAAATAGTTTTATAAGGATTCGTTTCATTTTCCTAGAAGAGATTTTTGTGAAAACATTCTTGCTTGCTGTTTTTATTAAATCATGATCTTCATACTATGATATGGTCTATTGGTCAAACATTTACTTAAATTTATTTTTCATGCGTACAAAAGACTTTTATTCTTATTGTAGGCAATTTTCATGAAAACATTTTTGCATGCGGTTTTTTTTTTATCAAATCATGATTATCATTCTTTAAAATAGTCTGAAGTTTGAATTTTAGGCCAACATTGTAGAAACTCGTTTCATTTTCTTAGAAGACCGTTTTCATGGTAATATGGATGGTTGTGTTTTTTTGGTCCAATCCGGATTGTCAAACTCTAAAAGGTTCCAAAATGTCAATTTTAAGGTCTAATGGCGAAAAGCCATTTTGTTTTCTTGGAAATGCAATTTCTGTAAAAGCATTTACTCATGCATGTTCAAGATAAAATATAATGATTACAATAAAAAAATGGTCAAAATGTCGATTTTTAGGTTGTTAGCACGGTCCACTCGACCCGATAAGGACACCTACTAATTTCGGATTACGGAATTGACATAAGCTAAACGGAGCCGAGTTATCATATTTATTTTATTCGTAAAATTAAAAGATCGAAAAATCACATTTCAAAAAGTCTGGTTTCCTTATTCAAGCAAAAAACCTGCAAAAAATCAAAAACCAGTCAAAACGGGCCCTAAACCTACCATATAGGCTCCCCTGATTTGGGGATATGCACCCCAATGTAATTAGCCTGCAGGCTAATTACCTATAAGGGGTAGGATCCCCCAAAATCTGGGGACCTAGGGACCTACCCTTAGGTAGGTAATTAGCCCGCCGGCTAATTACCTCCCTACTATATAAGGGGCTTCCCCCTTCCCATTTCAACAAGTTGCGATTCAGTTTTTTCTCCAGAGCAAAACCCGTCAGTTTTCACCTCTAATTGCATCAAAACTCTGTCTATTTATGGGTTCTTTGATCCAAATCACTTGAGTTTCGATCTGAATTAAGTTTCATCCACAAACTTCGATTCAAACTCGTTCAAAACCAGTTTAACTCAAGATTATAGCCATAACTTCAGCCTAAACGGTTTCAAATCACATCAAACGCTTTCATTCATCTTTATTTTCATTTTTGTAAAATTTCATGTCAAAATTAATGACAAACTCGGTCCCGAACTGGCTCTCACGTCATCTTGGACCAACGAAACAGTAACTGAGGGTAATTGGCTCTAAGCCTAAATTTTAATTACATTATTTTAATCATATTACATATCATGATTGAGTAAAGAGCCACTATAGCTGCTTTACTATGAACTTTTCAATAAAATGCTTTGATTCGTGTGAACGAGCTTGCAGATGAAGATTAGATACCCTAAGTAAAGGGGAAACTCCGCTCAGATTATTTTGGGAAATCCCAAGCCGTCGTAACAAAAATTGTCATTCAAGTCATAATTCTTGATTTTAAATAAAATTAGTAACTATTATATTCGAACCTTGAATCTCTATTTTCAAAGGTATAAAAATCCCATCACGGATCAGCATACCACAATTCTCGATGGAGCTGAACCGGGTGACAACTCTTTTCCATAAAATAAGGTGTTAACCTTATTTTATTATTTTCATCATTACTTTAAGAAAATCATTCCCTTAAATGAATTTATTCCCCAGAGAGAGAATGCTTCTTTAAAAACAAAACAGGGGAAATTTGTGCCTCACACGGTTCAACTGCTTTCAAAAGCCTTACGAAAAGGATTGCCTGCTAACAGTGGCGACTCCACTGGGGAGGTTTTTATTTTTATTAAAACCAAATTTTAATAAAAAAATCAAATTTTAGATATAATAATGAATTTTTACTCAAAAACCAAGAATTATGACATTGATGATGAAATTACTATTACGCAAAATCTAGGATTGCATTTACACATGTATAATCCCACTTGACAGCCAATTTAGGTGTACCCGAGTATATTATATGTGGAAAAAGTAACTCTGGTTCATTTTAGGACCATTGAACTTTGGTACACAAAGGCGCAGGGTACACTTTACACCCTTTCTTTAGACTGAAGCCCACATATAGATGAACCATAGATACTTTCCCAAAGGTTTACCTTAAACCTTGTGAGAACGTAAGTAGACTTCACTAGTCCCCCGATGGCATAAAAGCAAAGTAACCAAATGCAGAATAAAGGTGGTAGGCACAAAGCCAAGTTGTTTAGCATCGAGACCCTCGTTCCTAAAGCAGATATGACATCAGGTCCATTAGTACTGCAATTTCTGAATCTTAACATATACTGGTTGAATGAATTCAAGGCTCTCCCTCCGAATTTTATCATGCCTTTTATTGCTCCCTATAATAGCATGCGATCTTCTCATGCCCATGTTGAAGCCTATCTCAGAATCATGATGGGGATGGAAATACCTGATATCCACATTATAAACCTCTTTCAAACTACTCTCCAAGGTCCGAATTGGTACATGAGCTTGCCTTTAGAAGTGAAATAAAACTGTGAGAAGCTTGGTTCAGCCTTCTGTGAATGTCGTCGGAAACGAGCCCACTGGTTTTGTACCAAGATAGATTTCTAGTGAAACCTGGATGTATGTATGGAGTCGCCACTTAATTTAATTTTTAAAGGTCAATTAAGAAAACCCTAAAGTGCAACCAGAGATGGATTCGGGGAACATGTCAAGACTTATTGTTTTGGACTATTTAATGCAGGTGAACTGATGACTTTTAACCGTTTTATTATTTAGTTGACTTGGAATCCGTAATTAATTTACAGATTGGCCTACATATCCCATGTTGAATAGGGAATCAAAGTCTATGTAGTTCGGGAAAATGCCTATTGAAAGGCGAAGGGTGCTTGATGCATGAGTGTATGCTTTTTAGCCGAGTTGGGTTTATTTAACCAAATTAGTTT
>CAOJBI011441380.1:0-19396 GCA_948277035.1 Euphorbia corollata | reverse complement strand
CCATTTTCCAACCTCACCCCTGCTTAAAACAACTTAGTATTAAAGGCGGGGCAAGGATCATAGAGTATATGAGTGAGTGATGTAAAAAAGAGGAGTTGTCACCTGAAAATGTTAAACAATAATGACGGAAGACTGAAGAAAATGTAAGGGATCAGTAAGCCTGTAAGTATGTTGGTTCGCCAGTTTGTTCGATCTAAGATCAACAAATAACTGCAACATGGAGGAGTAAGTTACATAAGAAGCCATAACCAAATATTTACGCCTCCATCTGTGTAGCAAGGAAAATCGAAAAATGTATAGTTTCCATCGACGCAGAACATGTGATTTGAAACACGTAATCAGTTCGCAATCTTCAAAAATATTCGTAACGACAAATAACAAACTAGAAAAGCATATGTTGTTAATTTTAAACCATTAAGTGCATACGAACAACAAAAGCCATCTTTCCGGAACTCGAGTCCAAATCAGGCACAATAGAGAAGCATGTAAACAAACATACAAGTATAGCTTACCAAATGATTCTAAGTGATATCAGGTATGATATGTAGTGTAGCACATAAACTGAAACTGAAACAGAAACAGAAACGAACACTGTAAAATGATAGAAATAACTTGAGCTACGGTTTCCAAAGCCTAAACGCGAAAACTAGGTGCCTAGGAGTTACCAAATAAACATAAACAGATACAAAGGATTTTTTTAGCATGAACCACAATGTTCTCATTCACTGAGATAATCGAAGCTTATTCGCATCTTCCCTGCAGATGAGTTGCTTCAGAGTATAAATTAACAAAGGAAACCAATTCTATTCACTTGAAAAATGAACAAAGAAGAAGTTGAATCAAACATTGTGAACTTCTTCCAAGTTATCACCATTAGCCATGATTTCAAAACCTCACAAATATGCAGAACACGATTGATTTACAGAAATCATGACAAAATCAATTTAAGAGGAAAAACAATGAACATACAGTAGAAACAGTAGTGAAAAAGGAAATTGAACAAGAAGTAAGCCAATAAAACAGATGCAAACTCCATGGTTAATTGAAAGAGAAAATTAGGGTTCAGATTCGTACATAGCAGCAAAAGAAGCAACCCATTCAAGAACACTAGTACCAAAACCCAAACCAAGAAGCTTGATTGAATGATTGGCTAGATTAATTGCAGATTTCTTCAAGTCTTGGAAATCAGAAGCAATCAATCCAGTGGTTAGCTGATCTGTTCTCATTGCAAGATAAGATATTTTCCCCATTCCCAATATCCTTCCTGATTCGATGTCCAAAATAGAAAACGCTGATATTTAAGCCAAAAATTTGACTGTCCGGTTTCAGATTCAACTGCTATTCTATTGAATGCCATGTGGACTGCTTAGGTACTTTTTTTGTTCTGTAATTAAATAATATCTCTATTTTTAAACTTGAGAAAATAAAGTAGTTCACCTTTGCTGTCAAATTACAATTTGCCCACCTTTTGCAATTAGCTTTTGTTTCTTCTGCATGGTTTTATATTATTTAAATTGTCTCATTATTATGGCAAATATCTACCCACACCAAATAATGCATGCACAATCCTTGGCACGAAGATTTTATTTTAAAATCTTAGTTGTGACATTTTATTTCTAAAGTTGATAGATGTTTTAATGTCACGTGTTAATTTTTGGTTAATTTGATTTTTCAAAGAAATCATTTTTTAAGTTTTTTCTCCAATCAGAAGCCGACACATGACGTTGAGAGGGCAAACTGTATTAGTTTTGTCAACTTTAGAACATTTAAAATTTTGGGATGTCATATGGTTTTTTATGCCAAGTTTGGGGAATAACTTATGCCTTCGAAATAAATATTATATAAATGAGAGTTTATATGGAGATGGTAGATTGCGGGATCGGGTAATTTTATGCCCAACTGATTTTAACATTTCAATACTGATTTTTCAACAAAAAAACATTGTTTATAACTCAATTTTGCATTTTCTTATATTACAGATCAGATTGCAATGTAAGCTGCTTGTTATATAATCCTGGGTTTTTACATTTTAACCCAAATTTCAACAGCCAGTTTAAAGGCTCCTGAGAACATGAGTTTGTAGTTTTTGCCGTATTTTGAATTTACCACATTTGCGAATTCTAAGAGTTTGTAAATATAAATATATGAGGAAGTTGCAATATTTTGACTTCGACTACAATTTTATCGTTTCAATTGTTGTTTTGGTTTTCCGCTCATTGATATGTTATTTTCAATAAAACAAAAATGAAATCAATATAATTTATAATCATATTAAACTAACTAAAGTTACACTGAAATTAAATAGGGAAGATCGTGCTTAATTTGCTTAAACTCCACAAAAATATCAACACATCAATAGCAATAGAGACTAGTGGAGACGAATTTCATGGTCTCTTTCTTTCCAAATTAGTGGAGATGATTCCGCCACGTACATTCGAGGTGCTTTAAATGAGATTCATATTCATGGTGTAGTATAACGGTTACGATGATACATTGATACTCAAACCTCAAACATGTCAATTACGAAGAATCAAAAACACCTCTTTTTTTAAAAAAAAAAAATTAAAAAATTGCCCCATTGGGCTAAGAAACAAAATACCTCTTAGCTTGATAGTCTTTTAACTAATCATTTAACCAATATCTTTTGATTTTATTGCAGCAAACATAGATTATTCGGCAGATAAACCTTTGTTTGTCACGTGATTTTCATGCTTAGTTAACGTATGTTTTCATATAGTATGATATTAAACTATGAAAACTTCGTTTTTTTATGGTTTTAAAACCATGAAAAAACCATACAATGTAGGATAATTATGAAATCAACTAATCTAATTAATTGAGAAAACTATGCTGAAATGTTTCCTCCATAATAAGTTCATAATGATGAACACTTTTCAGTTTCACAACAGAATTTATGGTGCCAAAAGCTGAATTTGGAATTCGATTAAAACTGACCGAGATAAGCTCCCTAAAGGTCAGGCTGTGTGACATAACTAATAATATTACCTCAGGTTCTGTAAACGAAAGGCTAAAAGATAGACATATCTGGGGGTGGTCCATAGACAGTCTTCCAGGAATACGGGATCACCCATTTGCCATTCTCGTCGCCTGAAACAAGACAATAGCACAAATAACTACACCAATAAACATGTATTTCTTTGCAAATCAAAAATTGCTAAATGCCAATTGGTTAAAGCCTCAACTCTTGAAATGAACTTACCGTGGAAATTATCAGAGCTGAGAGTCAAGAGTTTGGATGTTGCTTCAGCCAAATGGAAAGCGTCGCTTATGTTATCCCCTTCAGAACAGTAACATAATATGCATGTGACTTTCAAGCCTTTTGCCTGCTCAAAGAAACAACCAAAAGTTATATCTCTTCATCGATGGACACAGAATAGTGGAACAATATAAAAACTTAGTCGCCATTTATCACAGATCAAATGGAAGTAGACATCAGTCAGATTCAAGTGCTTAAATATGAGCAATGGCATTACACAGGCCAGATTGCTATGCACAAAATTCTGTTTACAGAGAAGACAACATATCAAACCGATGATAGTGATACTAGAAGAAAATACAAGTCATATTTGAGTACAAAATTCAGAATCAAAGTTGAATAATGCTTAATAATAATAATGATAAAAGCAATTTGCAGATCACTGGAATAAGGTGATGAGGATCATAAAGTTACACATTATGTGTATACTATATAAATACCTTTAAACAAGAAAATAGAGCAGCAAAAGGAAGACTTGGATAATAATCTTCTTCCTCTTCTAGTTCATCTTCAAAAGGAAACTCATTTTCCTCTCCAGCTTTCCCTTCAGCTAAAGTGCTTAGATATTTCCAAGTCCTCTGTGTTGGGCAATATTCCTTCAGTCTCTTCCACCCAAGTCGTTCACAATAATCATCAGATCCATCATCATTTGTACTAGATAAATAATAAATCTGCATACCACTGAAAAAATAACCCCATTGAAAGCATAATGAGAAGATAAATGTAAAAAAAAAATGCATGCATTCCTGGTCAGTGCAAGTGTTTCAGAGTATCTCTTTTAATATAGTCATGGAGATTGATGCTATAATATTTAATGCCTATACCAAATTTAATTCAACAAAAGTGAATGAGTAAGTTTCTATCAGCTACTTTCTCATCCTAACCAACCAATTTCAAAGTAAAAAAAAAATTATGTGCAAAGTGAGGAAGCTTGAATGCTTTATTAGTTTTCCATGAGCAGAACATAACTATTAGAATATAATGCTGACTATGTACAGAAATTAGGCAATAAAATAACAGTTGTTTAAGTACCGAGTAATTATCCTAGAACAAGATATTATAGCTAACATACCTTGACATGTCAATTTTTTGCAATCTCCCAAAATCTAAGGCAGAAAGCACAACGACATGCTTCTTACCGGTAGTGGCAGCAAAATTTGCCAAATTCTTAGCAAAATCCACCATCATTCCCTGTTACAAAAATTCTTACAATCAACATCTTTTAGAAGGAAACTTCACAAACAAATTAGTGACGAACTGACCAAAACAGTTGATTTCAAATGCGAAACCAGTCAGTCTAGGGATGTACGATACCTCTATCTCGCAATGTTCCACTTTTTGTAGGCTTTTCTGTTTCTCTAACAAATAGTCATCTAAAAGCATACGCAATGTGAACAAACATGCTCCAGAATAAAGCCAAAAGATCAATTGAGAAATATCCGAAACGAAAAATTCCATAATGAAAGGGAATGCAGGTCATTTTCAATCAAAGATTTACAAAGGTTCAGTATGAATTAAGATTTATTGACTGGATAAGTTCGAAATTAAAGACATTTACACCACAAGATCAGATTTTATAACAAAACTAAGTTAAAGAAACCCCTAACCCTAAATTCCAAAACACCCGCTAACTTACGATAAAAAAATTACCAAAATACGGAAGTAATTTACCAGTCACTAAACCCTGGGAGTCATAATAGTTGAAAACAGCTTCGAAAGAACTAACTCCGACAGTACCAGATGGTGATTTTACAGCCGATATAGAAGAACCCGCACAGAACAAATACGAAACTATGAGAAGGCCAACAGCAACATCAAAACCCTAGATCGTAATGTTGGCCCGAAAGCAAAGCACGATAATCAACTTGAAGAGAGCCCTATGGTTGCCCGGTAAACAAGATCACAAGCAGAGCTGCCAGAGTCGAAGTGTAGAGAAGAGAAGACAAAACCCCCTCATTTTCAAACCCCCTCCATGTTTATGAACCTAAAACAAACCATGGAGCGATTTTAGATAAAGAGAGTGGAACTGAGAAGAGAGGGGAACTGAGAAAAGAGAATGAGATCGACAGAGAGATTGAATTTGATGAAGGGGGTGAGATTTTTTTTGAAAGGGAGAAGGGGGTGAGATTAGTTTTGAATAATGCTCAGATAATGTCTCGGTTATAAGATAACCGTGGAAATAGAAAATAAACCGGTCCGGTTCATTAATAATAATGCCTCGGTTATAAGATAACCGAGGAAATAGAAAATAAACTAGAATCGGTTCATTAATAATAATCATGAACCGGAATCCGGTTTGAAATATTACCTCGGTTATACAGTTA
Organism: Euphorbia corollata; assembly: GCA_948277035.1. Taxonomy (NCBI): domain Eukaryota; kingdom Viridiplantae; phylum Streptophyta; class Magnoliopsida; order Malpighiales; family Euphorbiaceae; genus Euphorbia; species Euphorbia corollata. The sequence continues at coordinate 13,795 of CAOJBI011441380.1, read as the reverse complement.
ACCGAGACAAATTTTGGCACTATTCCCCTTTCTTTTGACCGCGCAAAGAAAATCATTGAAAATTTGCCTCGGTCCATAGCTCATTTCTGTACTAGTATGCCATATATAATTTCCTAGTTTAGAATGCTCGTAATTTGCAGAGTTTGGTGTTCAAGTATGGTAAACTACTATAAGATTTTTAGACTTGTTTACATTTATCGATGCACGAATCATGTTGTAAATTTATTAGTTAGAGTAGCTGATTTTTCAACATGTAAGAAACTTAATTTCATGTATATACACATTTAATTAGAAACAAATCTAAGTATGTATCAAAACACTAACACATGATTAAATAAAATTTAAACTTCCAATTATTTGTGTTATGTCGATTAAAATAAAATTTTGGGTTCAAATGTTACAATACATTCCTTATCACGTTCCAATTTCTTTGCTTGGCGTCTAAACAATTTTTTGTTACGTTAGGATTTATTTCTATATCGAAACCAATGTCTCATTTGTGAAATTCATAAATCCCATTTTCAGCATGATAATTAACTACACGTTTTAATTTTATTGACTGTGTAGATAGAATTTTCGTTTTTTGGAAACTATTTTATACGTGATGCTACATGTAAAAAACACCAATATTTTTATACTTTGCCCTTTGTGAGATAAATTAAGTTAACGAGTAATCATTTTCAGGCCACACTAGCAATCCAACATAGAACATACATGGAAACATATGTTCATGTTCGCAATACTCTGTTGTATTGCATACATGCCTCAAGAGTAAAGACAAAAACAGAGCCTCTGAGGATGAAGAGAGAGAAGATTAATGGAACAAAGCAGGATTCTCAAGGTAAAATTTCCACACAATAAATTCAAATAAAACCACAATTGGCATCAATTTAACTCGATCAAAACAACTGGGAGATATAATTAGTTCAAAATTCAAAACTTTATCAGCAATACCTAAAAAGGATATGCCTTGAACAAGGAAAACAAAGTGAAAGAGAACGCCAAATAAAAAAGAGATACAATCCTCTAGCTTTCTTCTCCAACCACAGTTCCTTTTTCACTAACATAGATACCGTCGAGGAATTTCCTGATATCCTTCTTCTTAACATGGCATTTCTGTCAAAAAGAAATGGGTATAAGCCAGAACAAAACAAACATCAGTATAATAATGTCTCCAAAAACATGCTGTTGATCATAAATTAAGACAAGCAGACGAGCATTTTCAAAAAGAACAGAACAACAAATAAGGATAAACAAAATGCAATTGTTAGAGAAACAAAAACAACTCATATAATCAGCATACTAACAGTCTCAGCAAGTGATCAAGCATGGTTGATGTCAATCAATCTCACTGACCAAAAGTAAATCGTTGATCAGTGAATATGAGAGTTGATTTAAATGCAACAATACAATACAAGATTCAAAAATTGTCATACTAATGGAAATTCACAAGCACAACACACACATACATTAAGATTTACTACACAGCAAACAATATAATACTACAATACACGAAGCCAGAAAGGGGTATGTTCTCCTGGATTTACTTTTTGTTCAATACCAGACAGTTATCGTGTCATAGAAGGCTGAACTCAATGTAATTCTCAATTTTTTATCCAGTGAAAGGTATACTGATGGCAGTTTATAGTTTTATACATGTGCTTATACAAAATGTAAGCATACCAATATCAATATGAGTGAAAATGCAGTATGACACCACAATTTACAATGAGCAAACCTGGTTTATCAAGGCAGCAGAACGGGACACCAATTCAATATCATTTCCATCCAAGACAAGCTCATCCTTAACCTTCTCGGATCGAACAACAGTTACCCCTTCAAGCATATCAACCTTCCTTACCTGATTAGTCAGCCAATCACAAATAGTAATAAGCTAGACAGTAAAATCAATCAGCCATGCTAAGCTGCTAATCAATAATTCAATTTCAAAAGTCACCACATCAGCACAGCTAGAACAAGGAATAGCAAGCAATTCAAAATCGATTAACAGCACCACAAATAAGAACAGTTCATTTTTCTTTTAAATTGAGCTTCAAAAGCCACAGGATCAAAAGCGAGCCCAGATATTAGGAATACCAAGCAACCAAACACGTATTAGAAACAGAAAACATCCAAACCCCGCGGTATTAAAAATCAAACGAGGAATCTAAATAACCGTCGACGGAAGTTTCATTTTGAGCGAAAAAAGATTACCTTCTTCTCGCCGAGGAAGTTTCTGATCTCGATAGCAGTGTTAGAGTTAGTGATCGAAGCATTGATTGGAAAATGGGCGTACACAAATCTCATCTTGTAGCGGTACCCCTTAGTGACACCGGTGATAAGATTCTCCACATGGCTAAGAGCCGTACGGATGGCAGCGCTAGTCTTCCTAGAGCCAAACCAGGCTTCGATCTTAAGCTTACGATTGCCAGTTTCCTCGTCCTTGATAAGTTGAAAATCGAGATTCAAGTGCTTGAAATTGCGAGTCAGCTTACCGCGAGGCCCCTCAACCTCTATAATCTTGGCGTTAACCTTGATTTTGACACCTTCCGGGATGTCCATTGTCTCCGACGACAAAATTGTCTTCATTTTGGTTCGACTGGAGGAACACGCCGCCGATTAACTCTCCACTCCACAAACTCTTTAAAACCCTAATCTCAAACGCGGAATATATACTGCTGCTAACTGCTTCAAATCAGTCTCAAATGACATTTCTGTCCTCGTTGTTAACATTTGTACCAAAATTTTTTCTTTTTTCTTTTCCGATGATAAAATTTTGTTGAGCGTTCAATTCTAAAATTTATTTCTACAATTTTTACACGGAGCTACAAAATCGCAACACCTGCAATAAATTTTACTACAATGAAGAATAAAAATTAGAGTTACACTTTGTAATTTGTAATCTTTAGAATTATGAAATGTCATGGATGTATGTTCTTCAAATTTTTATTTCCCGACTATTGAAAAGAAATTGAAACCAATCCAAAAATCATAAAAAAAGGCTCTTTTAAACATTGAAAAACCGGATGTATACTCATTGAAATTTGAGATTTGTTAGTAAATTAAAAAGTGATAATAAATTTGTCAAAACAAACAAAGTTATCGTAGAAAACCTTTTTTCATGGTCATAAAAAAATGAAATAATCATAAAAATAAAACACTAATTTGGTACTATGACATTGGAAATAACAGGACTACCATTGCTTAGATCCACGATACCTCAAGTTGTATCAAAAAAACCTCATGCCCCCCTGAATTTTTAAAATGATCCCGTAACTACCTCAACTTTGAAAAAGTGCATCATCCGGTTCCTTGAAAGTCACGTGTCAGCTTCTGATTGAAGTGAGAAAATTAAAAAAAATGACATCTTTGAAAAGTCAAACCAACCAGAAATTGACATGTGACATTCAGGAAGCAAAATGATTCACTTTTTAAAAATTGAGGTAGTTACGAGGTCACTTTGAAAGTTTAGGGGGGCAGCGGGCTTTTAGGTACAACTTGAGGCACCTCTCCATGCATTAAGCCATATTTTTATGTATATATGCCTAATTTTTTTAGATTTATTAAATATGAATAATTTAAGTTATTAATTTAAAAATAATGTCCGTTTTAAATTATATTTTTTGTTTTATATTTACTAGAAAGATTTTTTATTTTATACAAAATAATTATTTAATTAAAGATAGATTTTTTAGATGTTCATCGATTATTAGTTTCATAACTGATCCGAATATTCAATTATGTAAAATATATAAACTGAAATAAAAAACAATAGGACTGTACCAAACCAATGTTATTCGATTGTTTTGGTTAGTTATTTAGATTTTAGTTATCAATAATGAAAAGTGTATTATTGTTTATATTTAATAAAATGAAATAATTATAGTAATGAATTGAAAAATGAAATAAATTCCACGTGGGTGGCTGGGTTTCTTATTTTGTTTTGGGGAAAACAAATAAATACAAGAAAAATGTTAATATTTTTTTCTAAGCCCATCTTTTTAAAAACCTTTTTTGATTATATCTGAAACATAAATCCAAATTTTTAAAAACCCTAATCCTCCCAAGCCTCTCATCTCCACCTCTTTCTCTCCATAGCCGTCGTCACCTCTCCTCCTCTTCTCCTCTTCTCGTTGCCGCCGTCACCTCTTCTCTTATCCTCATCTCGTCGCCGCCATCACCTCTCCTCTTTTCTTCATCTCGTCACCGCTGTTACCTCTCCTCTTTTCATCATCTCGTCGCTGCCGTCACTTCTCCTCCTTTGCTCCTCCTGTCGACAACTGTTGAGATTTTCCGAGGCTGGAAGGTATAGTACCAGTTAGTTTATTGATAGATAAGTCAAGATGATACAAAACTGTAAGATTATCGATGTTCAACGGAATCTGTCCAATCAACTTGTTTCTGCTGAGGTGTAATTCCAACAGATTCTGAAGATTTCTGATTGTGTGTGGAATGCTGCCTTCCAACATCATGTATTGCAGTTCTAACCCGTTCAAATATACGAGGTTTCCAATTCTTGTTGGAATTTTTCCATGTATATGGTTGTCTCCTAATTGTATGTATTCAATCATCGTGGAGAGATTGGCTATGGAATTTGGCAAAGATCCTTTGAGAAGATTCGTGCCTATGAGCAAGTATTATAATTGTGATGTTATTCAATTCAAAATATATTAGATTTGAATTATATTGTAAGTTTTTGCGACTTTCAGTAAGTTTTACCAGGTATAACACCTGTTATACCTGGTATAACAGGTGTTATACATTATACCAGGTATAATACCTGTTATACCATGTATAACATGTGTTATACCTGTTATACCTGGTTCAGCATCTAAAGGTTCGCGATATAGTAGGGGAAAGAAAATTCAAATTTTCACATACTGATTATTTGGAAGCGGGACCAACTGTAAACCCGATACGTTTATCTTAATTTCAGGTTTGATTTTTGTATAACAGGTGTTATACCTGGTATAACAGGTGTTATGTTATACCTGGTATAACACCCGTTATACCTGGTATAACAGCCGTTATACCATAATGCTTTCATAAAAATGGATTTTGGTACAAAAATCGAATTTGGTCTAAGAGTTGTTATATTGAAGTCATGAAAATACAAAAAGAAGGTAAAAGAGAAAACAGAAACTTAGAAAAAGAGGAAAGTGAAAATATTTTGTTATCATAGTAAAAACAAAAATATTTTCCCTTTTTATTGTAAAGGCCTAAATTTCCCTTTTGTTTTTGTGCTTGAAAATTTGTAGAATTCTAAATTTGAAGTTTTAGAAATATAAGAAATCCTAATATGTGTATCATTAAATAGATTAAACCAATTACAATTCATATGAAAAGTTTTAAGAGTTTTTTTCATTTAGCTGTCGGTTTTTCGGTTACTTTCAATTAAAACCAAACCCCAGGCAAATAAATTGAAAAAATATATAAAATGTAACACCAAATCCAAACTGTTGAAATCGAAAAATCAAAATTCATCTATTTTCTTTTATCATTTATGATAAATTCGGTTTTAAACAGTAGATTCCTGAAAACTTAAAAATATTAGAACTAACCTTACGCGGAAGGAAAGGTTTAGTGAAAATAAGCAACCAACATAAATCACCGATAACTAAAAAAACAAATACGCAAGCAACGGTCTCCTAAGTCGCAAGTTGGTCTTAAATGAAGGGAGCTACTCGTAATAGTTCGATGTACGGATCGATAAAAACTCGTTCGAGCTCTGTTCATTAGTAAACGCATTTGGTCGTGAACAGAACTTGAAAAATGGGATACTCGTCTCGAAAACTCGCAAACATGTTCGATAAGCGGCTCGTTAAAATGTTCATTAACATGTCCAGATTACGAATATCATAATTATCTTATAATTATACTTATGATATATATGTAGCGTAAAATTTGAGTATTTTTAAAAGATTGAATCAATTTTAAATATATAACAACATAATATTAAATTCAAAACTCAGATTGACCTTGTTGAAAATTTAATTAATATGTTTGATTAACACCCCGCTAAACTCAATTTAAATTATGTTTGGGTTCGTTTAAACAATTTCGAGTTCGAATATTTGACCAAAACTCGAGATCGGTTTGAGTTGTTTAAAATTTAATGAACATGACTTAGCAGTTAGTATTCGGCCCCAGTTTGGTTGGACTCGTTTACGTCATTACTTGGAAGGACGTAATAAAAAGGTGTCGCGTAATCCAAACTCCAACTGTTGCGAAAACCCAATGCAAGTTGACTCGCGCCTCCTGTTAAGCCGCATCATCCACCACGTGTCACGAGATGAAATCTAGGAAATTCTTGGCCTCCTTCACTATCACAATATAATACTATCAAATTTAAGCAGATAAAAATGGCAGCAATATTCGAGGAAGGAAATGAACATGAGGGCAAAGCAAAGGGAAGATATTAGCCGATAAAGATGGTGTTCGTATTGGTGGCAAATGTCTTAGCCTTGTTGGTTAAGACATGAAGCTGTGATCCTAGAGGTCACAGGTTCGAGTCCACATTCGGGCGGGGTGGGGATAAAGTTTTTCTTTGTTATTATTGTAAGCTCAAATGAGACAATTTTTTTTTTAAAAAAGATGGTGTTCGTATTGACGAGTTTGAGTTCCGGACCAGAACCTTACTCGGTTAATTAACTCACTCATGTGAATGATTTAGTCAATTTAGTGTAATTATCAATTTAGCATGTTCACTAGTTTGTGTTTTACTATTTGAGGCTTACTAATTCTCTCGGAAGATCTAGTTGAAAATCTCTTCGATCTTTCTACTTCTAGTTGTATATGGCTGAATATAAACTTGGTTTTTAGTTGACGTTATTCAAATCCATGTATTTACATGTTCGAGTTCATCTTCGGCTGGGTATGATAAGGTGCTTCTTTATTATTATTGTAAGGACAATGAAACACATTTTTTATGAAAATAATTTCTATTTATTTACAATCCAAATAAAATTAAAACGCAGCTTATTATTTCAGATAACAATAAAATCCAATGCATTTACTAATATATAATTCGAATTTAACTGTTTCTGTTTTACTTTTTACCATTAAACATTAGTAATATTCAACATTTACAATTAGATTTATCTATTTTGAAGGTAAAATGGTTTTATCTATTTTTAAGATAAGATGATGTTCGGTAATAATGAACAATAATCATCATGTAAATTTGACGAAACCTCCTTGTTGGTCTTGTGATATAGCTTTTTTATCCTTTATGTTTATGTGATGTACACGTTATCTAATCAATAGTTTTCGTTATGTTTCTATTATCCATGTGATCCTTTTGTCATTTGTCACATGATCTACGTGGAACAAAATTAATGATGTTTAAAAATTATGAAAAAATTAAAAAATAAAAGTTATTTCAGTGATCAAAATGAAAAATCCAAACGCATTGAAATTTTAGCCTCAAATCTCTCCTTAACGTCATCTGTTTCTCAAATTAAGATCAATTTCATAAGCCATTTGATAAATCCCATTGCTTCTTCAACCTCAATCTCAAACCCTAAAATCCTAATTCGAACATGAGGCCTACTTTCTCCCTAATCGATTTGGAGCTTGCTTTATTTTCCTAACTAGAACACCTCGCTGCAATCTTGCATTAGATTAGTAAATATTAAAATATCTAATGGAAACCATTATCTCAAATAATCGAATTAAATTCCCAATTAACAAACTCATACTTTCCAAAAATTTAGAAAACGTCGATCTTATTATGTTTAATTACAATCTCAAGCTCGCAACAGTACAGGAAGAGTTCAAGAAACAAAGACTACAATGGGAAGAAATCCTTGAAAGTATCCTCACGTAACCTTAAAATATTTGCAAACGAATCAGCAAAGCTATGATGATCAACGATTTAGGAATTGCAAAGAATTGTGATTAAGCTTGATTCCAGATTCGGCCAGACGAAAGCAACGAGATTTATCTCTTTTTTCTTAATAATTTTCACATCATCATTTTTGTTCCACATTAAGATTTTATTCACCTTAAATTAGAGATGTTTTTGTCTCTATTTTTTTCTATATTATTCGACTTGTTCATCAGTCAAAATTTTTTTGTTCCGCATGGATCCTTCGTGGCATGTACAAATGACATTCATTAAAAAAAGGTTCACATGGGTAACAACTTTATAACCACAAGAACTGATTAGGTAACGTGTATATCACGTGGACACGATGGGTAAACGAGCTATACAACAGTTGCCAAAAGGAGGTTTTGCCAAACAAATTTTTATGATACTGAAAGATTAGTCAAAGAAAGTGAATCTCACGCTCGAATCTTCAGAATCTTGTTCGTTGGAATATGATCGAAGATGTTGACTGTAAAACAAAGAAAGGGTAGAGTGATTAAGCGTGTGACTGGCGTAGCCTTTCCGATGCTTAAGTTAGCGACGGAATTGTAAGGAAATAACAGCTAAAACATGCGTTTAAAGGCATGGCGGAAATTTAAAATTTTTATTTCCTATTCACCAAGAACACCTATACATGCTATAATTAAAACCTTAATTAATTATAGCATGTATAGGTGTTCCAGGTGAATAGAAAATAAAAATTTTAAATTTCCGCCATGCCTTTAAACGCATGTTTTAGCTGTTATTTCCTTACAGTGGTATCAGAGCCTCCCTAATACATGTATAATTAAATAAAGTATACTATGTCTAAATTAGATAATTAAATTAAGTAGTATTAAAACTTGATTGTAATTATCTAAGAATCAACAATGTTATTCTTTATGATTGTAAATAAATGAAAACTTTGATTCATAAAGATCTATGGTTAAGTGAAATGTGGGTCAGTGGTTATTCTGGCAAGGATTGGATTTGGTTGCCCATTCACTTCAAGGGGGCCTCTTCTACATGGGAATCTCCATCGGTTCATGATTCTAAGTACCAATAAGGTTTTTATGTCTTAGTTGATTTCTAGTATGAAGGATTGGATCCTACATATTTTTTTACAATACGTAAGAATAAATTATTGAATAAAAGCTTTTTAACATAGGTGTAACAAAAATTAAATCCTGTTAATTTTTACATGCTATGTGGAATTTAAGAATTATGGGATACAACATACCAGTTGTAAATAAACTAAAATTAAATTGATTCTTAATGCCTTAGAATTAATTAAAGAATTTTAAAACTATATCCATAATTTAAATTCTAATTTTGATGAGACCATTAAAGAAAATCCCTCAAATAAATATTAAGATATAAAAGTCTTCCTAATTTGATTCTATGCTACAATTCCTTTTATTGAAATTGTATCATGTAAAACATGCTTTTCTTTAAACTACCATTGATCATAGAATTCAAGATTAGGGTAAATCTTAACTAGAATGGGTTAGTTTTTGTTCCATAAAATTGGGACTAATGCCATTCTAGAGACATATTCGAGGAGTTATACAATTGGGTATACACGTCTCACGGGGTGCGAACTCGAATGAATTAGCAATTGCATTGGATGCAAATGGAATGGGATTCCAACCACAAACTACCTAACACAGCTTTGTTCCATGATAGTGGGAGTAGTTTTAGTTGAGTTATGGATGCTATCTACTTGGAAAATGGTTAGACTATGTTTCCCAAATTTAATAGTGGGGGCTATTAAGTTTGTAATAAATAGTAGAAAATATGTTTAAATTAAAAGTCCTTATATTAAACGTATATATCAAAATACAAAAATTCTAACAATAATTCCTTTCTTATATCAAGGTTGAAATGGGATCCAACATCAATCTTCGCTCGATCTTGGATAACAACAAATTAAATGGTTCAAACTTTACTGATTGGTTTAGGGCTGTAAGGATAGTCCTTAGAGCTGAAGGATTGGCTTATGTTCTCGATGAGCCTTTGTTTGATCAACCAAGTGTTGAAGCTCCTGTAGATCAACAGGAGGCTTATAAAAGGCATAAAAAGGATCGTGAAGTTGCATCATGTATAATGTTGGCAACAATGGATTCTGAGCTCCAGAAACAACATGAGAATATGGATATAGACTCGATAGTCTTGCATCTAAAGGAGCTCTTTGCCGATCAAGCTAGAAATGAGAGGTTCGAGGCCTCTAAACTTCTATTCAGCACTAAGATGCAGCCCGGAACTTCGGTCGTACAACATGTTCTCAAGTTGAACAGTTATCTTGAGAAACTTGGTCAATTAGGTTTCGTAATGGATCATGAGTTGAGTATCGACCTGGTGTTGATGTCTCTTACTAATAATTATTCACATTTTGTGACTAATTATTATATGAACAAGATTGATTCATCCATTCCTGAATTGATCAACATGTTGAAATCTATAGAGCCTCAGTTCCAAAAGGAACAAAAGGCTGTTATGATGGTCGAAAGGACCAAGCCTTCTAAGGGTAAGACCCAACAGAAAAAGAAGGCTGGACCTAAGAAAAAAATCAGTAAGACTAAGGGAAAGGGAAAGAAACCTGCAGAAAGTGTTTGTTTCCAATGTGGAAAACCTGGACACTGGAAAAGGGATTGCAAGGCTCCCGTTTCTCAACATGCATCCGCTTCAGGTATATTCATGATTGAGAATTTCACTACAGTTCCAATTGAGTACACTTGGGTATTAGATACTGGTTGTGGTACTCATATCTGTACTTCTGTGCAGGGGCTAAGGAACAGTAGAAGGCTAAAGAAAGGAGATTTAGATCTACGAGTTGGAAATGGAGCACGGGTTGCTGCAAAAGCTGTAGGATCATATGATCTCCTATTACCAAGTGGCCTTGTTTTAATTTTGAACAATTGCTATTATGTTCCGTCTGTAACTAAGAATATTATTTCTATTGCGTGTTTAGCAACAGATGGATTTGAAATTTTATTTTCAAATAAAACTTGTCAAATTCGAAATAATGGTATTCTTTATGCTAATGGGATTGTGATGAATGGCATATATGTTCTAGATATGAAAACTGAAATTCTTAATATAAATAATGCTAAGAAACACAAATTAGATAATGATAAGTCTGCTTATTTGTGGCATTGTCGATTAGGCCATATAAACAAAACTCGCTTAGCTAAGTTACACAAAGGTGGTGACTTGGGCACAATAGACTTGGAGTCTTTTGGTGCTTGCGAACCTTGTTTAAAAGGAAAAATGACAAAGTTACCCTTTAAAGGTAAGGGTGAACGAGCCACAAATACATTGGATCTAATACACTCGGATGTGTGTGGACCAATGAGTGTTGAAGCACGAGGAGGCTTTGTCTACTTCATTACCTTTATCGATGATTATTCACGATACGGGTATTTGTACCTAATGAGGCACAAATCTGAGAGTTTTCAAAAATTCAAGGAATTTAGAATCGAAGTAGAGAAACAACTTGGGAAAGGTATTAAAACACTTCGATCGGATCGAGGAGGTGAATACTTGAGCCAGGAATTTCAGGATTATCTAAAAGATAATGGAATATTATCACAATGGACTCCTCCTTATACACCTCAACACAATGGAGTGTCGGAAAGGAGAAATCGAACTTTATTGGATATGGTTCGCTCCATGATGAGCCAAACAGATCTCAGTAAATCTTTCTGGGGATATGCACTGGAGAGTGCTGTTTATATTCTAAATAGAGTACCATCCAAATCAGTTGATCTTACGCCGTATGAAATATGGCATAGTAAGAAACCCTCTCTTTCACACATAAGAATTTGGGGTTGTCCTGCTTATGTAAAGAGGACAGATTCAGATAAGCTTGGAGCTAAATCTGAAAAATGTTTGTTTGTAGGATATCCAAAAGAGACAATTGGATATTACTTTTATAATCCTGAAGAACATAAGGTTTTTGTTTCCAGGCATGCTCTCTTCTTAGAGAAGGAACACATGCTTAAAGAAGCTAGTGGGAGTAGTCTTGAGCTTGGAGTTCAAGAAAATATAACAGACAATCAACTGATTAGCCCAACACCTAATACACAAGAAAGTGTAATAAAGGAACAACCTAATGAAACACTATCATTGCGTAAATCTAATAGAGTTCATGTTGCTCCTAAAAGATTCGGATTTGTTATCACGGATAATAAAGAAGTTTATCTTATGGAGGATGATGAACCAAAGACTTACAAGGAAGCAATAAGTTGCTCTGAATCTGATAAATGGTTAAAAGCCATGCAATCAGAAATGGATTCCATGTATGAAAACCAAGTCTGGGATTTGGTAGAAACACCACAAGAGGTTAGACCTATTGGGTGTAAATGGGTTTACAAGAAGAAAACCGACATGGATGGTAATGTAATTACCTATAAAGCAAGGCTTGTGGCAAAAGGTTATAGTCAACGAGAAGGCATTGATTATGATGAAACTTTTTCACCAGTAGCCATGCTTAAATCCATAAGGATACTCCTAGCCATTGCTGCTCATTATGATTATGTGAGTTGGCAGATGGATGTCAAGACCGCATTCCTTAATGGATTTTTGGATCGGGATGTGTATATGACACAACCCGATGGTTTTACATCTCATGATGGCTCGAAGGTATGCAAATTGAATAGGTCCATTTATGGACTCAAACAAGCATCCAGGAGTTGGAATATCAGATTTGATGAAACAATCAAGGAACTAGATTTTTCATCAAATACTGAAGAGCCTTGTGTTTACAAAAAGGTTAGTGGGAGTGCAGTTGTTTTCTTAGTACTGTATGTAGATGACATACTGTTAATAGGAAATGACATTTCTCTTCTTCAAACAGTTAAAATATGGTTATCAAGAAAATTCTCCATGAAAGACCTTGGTGAAGCAGCCTATATACTAGGTATAAAGATCTATAGGAATAGGTCAAAAAGGTTGTTAGGTCTTTCACAAAGTACATACATAGACAAGGTTTTAACTAGGTACAACCTTGAGTTGTCAAAGAAAGGATTTCTTCCAATGTCTCATGGAATTAATCTTTCTAAATCTGAGTGTCCAAAAACACAAGATGATAGACAACGCATGAGTAATATACCCTATGCTTCGGCAGTAGGATCTATCATGTATGCTATGTTATGTACTAGGCCAGATGTTTCATATGCTTTGAGCATAACCAGCAGATATCAATCTGACCCAGGTGAGAAACATTGGACAGCTGTAAAGACAATCCTTAAGTACTTGAGAAGGACTAAGGATCAGTTTTTGGTTTATGGAGATAGTAATCTCTTGGTAAAGGGATATACAGATGCGAGTTTTCAATCTGACAGAGATGATTTCAAGTCACAGTCAGGTTATATATTTATTCTAAATGGAGGGGCAGTAAGTTGGAAAAGTTCCAAACAGGAAACTACTGCTGATTCAACCACGGAATCTGAGTACATAGCAGCTTGTAACGCAGCGAAAGAAGCTGTGTGGATAAAGGGGTTCATTGCGAATCTCGGTGTGGTGCCTAGCATTGTTGATCCAATAACAGTGTATTGTGATAACAATGGGGCCATTGCTCAGGCAAAAGAACCACGGTCTCATCAAAGAAACAAGCATGTACTTAGAAAATATCATTTGATCAGAGAGATCATTTCGAGAAAGGATATCAAAATGGAAAAGCTTCCCACAGATGAAAATTTGACAGATGGTCTGACAAAGCCATTATCACAAACTAAACATGACCAGCATGTTAGTGCTTATGGCTTAAAACACATGGCTAATTGGCACTAGTGCAAGTGGGAGTTTGTTAGAAATGATGTATGCCCTAGTGGCAATTAGGGGCGATATATCTTAAATATGTATTTGTATAAGTATTATTATTAATAAATAAAGGCAATCTTTTATTATGTTGATGACTGTGAAAGTATATTGATAACTGGTTGA
>CAOJBI011440711.1:0-13840 GCA_948277035.1 Euphorbia corollata | reverse complement strand
CAACTCCTGAAAATGACATTCATGAACTTGAGGTCATGATTAATGATCTTGATTATCATAATAAGATTGATGTCAATAGTCTTTTAGACTATCCGGGTGAAAATAATGCATGTTCGGAGATACAAACTTTAGAAGAAATTGCAAATTCCATTCTTGATAATAATGTTGAAGATGATGTTGATGACGATGTAACACCAAAGGAGCTTGTTACTCGTAAAGAAGCACTCAACTCATCAAACATACTTAACAATTTTTTCTTATACAATTTGAAAACAGTACACCGGAGCTTTTGAATGCAATAAGGAAGATTCGAGATGTGCTTCAAGAGGATTTAAATTTTAAGAAGAAGCAAACTACAATAGAATCGTATTTTAAAAAATTGAAACATATATATTTATATAAACACAAATAATGAATTATTAATTTATAGTATTGTTGGGACTACATATTTATAAAGGGTTTTTCAATAAAATTATTATCTTATTATTATATTGAAATTGATCATTTTTTGAACCGGTCCAAGTCGGGACCGGGAAAATTTATTAATTAATAGAGGTTATTAATTTAACGAGTATTAATTTATAAATGTTTTACTGTACTTGTGCAATTCATTCGGTCAACATGTCATGAATGACAATAACCTTCATTATCATTTACCACAGCATTTCGGTTTTGATTCTTTTTAAGTTAGACATTATCAATAATTTATAAAAATCCAAATGCTTATTTTCAAATATTTTCAATATTTTAACATGCACTATATTTATATGATAAACTTATGAAAGATCACCAAAGCACGTGAATAACGCGCCTCTATGATTCGCTTAGCCACTCGGCCTCACCGAGTGGGAAAAGCCGAGTCGCACAACTTTTCTTATCTTATAAGGATGCAGTGACAGAGTTCTACCACAACTCAAATACTAATCCTGATAGGATTCTATCTTATTCTAGCTGAATCCTACTTGGAATCAATAACTCACTCCTAATCAAATAAGGAGTCTTCCAATCTCTATTTAAAGGATCTATCATCACAAATCAGGTACACAATTCTCATATACAAAACTTTACATTCTCTACCTCCTCTCTTAATTCCATCGCTAACTTAAGCATCGGAGAGGCTACGCCGGTCACACGGCTACTCACTCTAACTATGTTATGTTTTACAGCCAACATCTTCGATGAGATTCCGACAACGATATTTTGAAGATTGGAGCGTGAGCAACACTTTCTTATCCAAATCTTTCAGTGGTGCGGTGAGCGTGGACAAATCTATTTGTTCGATGCAAAATTTTTGTTCAGAGAACGAACACATCTCCCTACATGCAATGGCAGAGAAAACAACCCCCAACGAAACCCTTGACAAAAGCACAGATGTGATCAACTCCTCAACAATTAAGGGTTCTTCATCTTCAACCTATACCCCGATCACACCTGCATCCTCATACGGCCTTAACACGTCACCCTCTAGCACTAATACTGTCAACTTTTTTAAGAACGTGGCTCAAAAGTACCAGATGACACCAGAAGACTAGCAACATCTGCGCAGGAATCTATTCGTCCTTCTCAACAGCAATGCGGCATCCACCATGGCCGGTCATACAGTTAGTGAGCCACACATCACAGGCATGAGTAGCTTTCAAGCGCCGCTTCGAGCTCCCACTCAATTCATTGGTCATCCGGTAAGTAAATAGATCAAACATTCTTCTCCACATGTCTTATTGAACATGACAGGTGAAAAACATATTCCACCTCCTCGGGTCCCCATCCGGCTATAGGGGAAGAAAGCACCCCGACATGGGCAGATTTGATAGAGATCACCAAGCGAGCTGAAACTCCCCATCCGGGACTCCATCAAGGAAGTTATGACTTCTCTCCCTATCATCAGGTGAGAGGACCTTATCACCACCAACCATGGTTTGATGGGAGCAGATTACCACTCCTACCTCTACCTCCTACATTCCCACCCGCCCATCCATCTTTGCCACCTCAAAAGGCAACAAACTATGCGGAGGACCTAGAATTTGTAAAGATGTTCAAAGACGGACTTAATCATTTTTCTATCATACTTCATAAGCCATTACTCTCAAACTGATTCTCCCTGTTTTCCAATCGGATCCAGGACAAGACAATTAACCCGAGCAGTTCTTGCTTTAGTTGACATAGAGGTCGTCAAAAAATAGCCCTATGTCAAAATCCCTTACTCTGATAATTATAATGGTGATACGGATCCTCGTACTCATGTGAAGAACTACAAGAATAAAATGGACATGGCCCACGTATCTGAAGCGCACGCATGTCGATATTTCCAAACAACCCTTGTTGGACCGGCAACATATTGATTTGACTCTCTACCAGCCCAGTCAATCAACACTTGGGAAGAGCTCCAACAAATTTTTTGCACTCAGTTCATTAGATCCATCCCAACTGGGACCACTTCGCGAACGCTTCATGGCGTAGTGCAAACATCAAACGAGCCGCTTCGCGTGTACATTGAACATTTCAACAGAACATACCTATAAGTACGGAACGTATATTTCAGCACGGCGAAAGAAGCTATGATTAGAGGAACCCGTAACGGGAGGTTAAGTGTTGAGATCATCAGCCGACTTACAGCAAATGATGAGTATTTTGAAGGGGCATATTAAAATAGATGAATTAAAGTGACCAGGAGATTCTGACTTGACAAGCAAACAGAGGTCTAAAGATCGTTGATCTAGACGAGGAAGGGGAGGCAGCTCTAGGGATCATAACATGAATAGTGATAGACCTGAGCTAAATGCCATACTCAGCCACATATTGGTAGCAATTCAAAAATCTAATGACAAACAGAGCCTGCGCTATCCAATGGTCTCAGCCAACTCATAACTCGGTCGAGACATGAGCAAGTACTATAAATTCCATCGAGCTAGAGGTTACCATACAGATAACCGTAGAGTACTTGATGACGAAGTCCATCAACTGATTAAAGAAGGTAAATTTAAATAGTCCGTCAAGGGCGTAACAAAGAGACCATCTGGCAAGAACAAGAAAGACAAAAAGGATGAGAAACCAAACAAGTGGACCAAATGTGTCATATTAATGATTGGAGGAGGACTCGACTCACAATCCTCACTCAAGCGGCCAAGACCAATGAAGACGAATAACAATTACAAGGCTTTGGGAGAATCATTCATAAGATATAGCATGGTGACAACGCCAAGACCAGATCCACTTATCCTCGAAGCAACGGTTGAAGGCTATACAGTGAGATGAATAATCGTCAACACAGGAAGCTCAGTAAACCTGATCACCAAATAAGTGCTATCACAACTTCAAATAGCACAAAGCAGAACTTTTCCATCTTACTCGCCACTCGTAGACTTGAGTGGTCACACGGTTCTAGCTCTAGGACAAGTTAGTCTAGAAGTGGGGTTGGGGGATAAAAAGCATAAATGGCGAGCACAAGTAGAGTTCATTATATCAGAGATCCCCATCGTTGATAACATCATTCTCGGAAGACCATTTATAGTAGATACTAACTCATTCATCTTCATGAAGAACTTAGTTATGCGAATTTCGACTTCACAAGGACCAGCGATTGTCATTTGCAACCCCCGTATCGCTCATGAAACATACTTAGCCTCATTGAAGATGGACGATACGGAGGAAGGAAAAGCTGAATCAAATGAAAAGGTAATAAAGCCCAACCAGTCAGGGATCTGGAAATGTTTATGATCAGCCCAAACAAACAGGTAAAGATTGCGAAAGACTTGACTCCTGAAATTAAAGATTCTATTTTTTAAGTGCTTAGTGAAGAAGAGCATACTTTCTCTTAGAGCACAGATGACGTCCCTGGAGTACCGATCGAGGTAATCATGTACAACCTCAACTTGAGGCCTGAAGCTGAACCGTCAAGCAAAAGAAGAGGAACCATGCGCCAGAAAGCCATGGAAGAAGAAGTACAACGGCTCTTATGAACTAGCCATATCAAGGTAATTAGGGGAGAGCAAAAATTGTGAGAACCGAACCAAACCTGAAAAATCGAACCGAATGTATTCAGTTCGGTTATCGGTTCATATACTTGGATGATTACCGGTTCGGTTTGATTTTCGGGTTTTGAGTAAAAAACCTGAAAATGGACAGGACCGAACCGATAGATTAAAAGCAAAAACCCTAAATTAAGTTTGTTCACAGTTCATTTGTTGGATTGTTTTCTTTCAGACTCAATTTCAATTTCACACTTTCACTGCTCCTCGCTCCTCGCCATTTTATGTTCCGATTTTGTCTCTATCTCTGCTCCTCGCCGTCGTAGCCGATTTTATTTCTGCTCCTCGCTGTAGCCGATTTCATCTCTGCTCCTCGCCGTCGCTTTTCGTTAGACTCCAAACTTAGCCGTCACCATCGCCTCTCGATTCAATTTCAGTCCCCTTTCTTCTCAGATACTTTTGTTTCCGGGTAAAGTTCAAAAACATACCCTGTGGTTTGGCCCTTTTGCCAAATAGACCTTGAAATTTTTTTTTACAAAACAATGCCTGTGTTTAAAGACGTTAGCAAATTACTTCTTTTTTCCACACACCGTCTAAAAAAGTGACGTGGCGGAGGGCAAAACGGTCAACACAAAAAAAGGCCACAAACATTCGTTTAAGGTAGATCTTTCCCCTCTCTCAAAGAAATCGAACTAAGGTCTCCATTGAAGATCGGAGATAGTATCTGCCGAAATCCTATCATAAGCGAGTAGATCAAGGATCAGTGGCGGTAGCAAAGGTCGGAGGAGGTGGTGGCAGAGAAGTTCAAAGGAGATCCGGTGACTGATCTGGAGAAACAATGGATGAAAGAGATCGAATCTGGGGGATCAAGAGGATGCAGAGATGATGGAAGGAAATCACAAAGAGCTGTAGCTCGCCATCTATGGCAGTCGCTGATCAGTGAGGAGACGAAGCTCCACCGCCAAAGATAGTGAGAGTTTTTGGGTAGCTGGATGCATAGACTTGAAGAAATTGAATTATGACTTAATAAATATTTCGATAAGCCCAAATTCACAAAAAATTTCATAATAATAAATTGGATATGCTTGACTTGGCGATGGTGTCGGCAACGTTGTAGATCGAAGGAGATGGTGAAATATTTGGATATGTTTTACTTGGTGATGGAGTTGGCGGCAGCAAGATCGAAGGAGGTGGTGAAGATCGGTGGTGTCAAAGAAGGTGATGGAAGGCGGGGGGTGGTGTTGTGCGCTGAGACAAAAAGTTTAACCTTTTCTTTTTCCAATCTTGTACAATTGCATTGGCAATTCATAAGAATTTTGTCTATTCAAAACCGTCGGTAGTGGTGGAGGGAGATGCAGCGCCGCCACCGCCGCTCCAAGAAAGTGGAGTCGTCGGACTACATCTAGCCGGAAAATCTGTGTCTTTACCATCGCATCGTAAGGAAACGGATGTAGACTGTTTAGACCTCGGCAAACGCAAACCCCACCGGAGAGGAATCACCGCCTGCAGCGGCTTTTCGGTAGATTTCACTTGTTTTAGCTTGACAAGAAGCTCCACAACTATTCTGTCATCCTTCATCGCTGCCTTCAACCACTCGTCCTTCACCATCGCCATATGACCGCCGGCCGCCACTTTTCACAGCTGAAAAAAGGAGAAAAAGAGAGATTGGTGGTGAGAAGAAGAAGAGAGAAATGAGAAGAAAAAGGAGACTATATATATATAAAGAAGAAAGTGAAGGTGGTTTAGAGGTATTAATGACAATGTGAGGTAGTGGAGGTGTTGATTTCCAGTTATTCTGTTTTTTATTTAATTAATAAATTCGATTTGTTGAGATTTATTTTTTTAATATTTCAAAATGAACCCTACCTTTTAACTAACTTTCAGTTTTAGTCCTTAAATTTTAAAACATTATTCAAATAGATAAATGTTTTTGTATGCTAGGCAATGTTTCGATTGTTAACTGGTGGTTGTTCCTGCCGATAAATTTTTTATGATACAATCTACAATGATAGTGAAATACAAAAGTCAACAAAATACAATGTCTTTTTAGTAGTGTGTAAACGATAGATTCAACTTTATATACGGATCAGAACGAGTTTGTTTTATTTTAATGGAGAATCAAATATTAGATAACATGTGTTTTTATATAAATACATTTTTACTTCAATTGGTATTCAATGGGCAGATACAATAATTTTATGGTTATGTAAAAGGAGATGATAAATTTCAAGAAGCATACATGGGGTCCTTTTGGAATTTTCTTTTTTAAAAATTAGTGTTTGTGGTTTCAAAAGTTAACAAAAAAAGAAAAAAATATTTTTCATTAAAAATAATAGTGTTACAGGAGGTATTTCAATTAATTCAACAAACATATAATTTAATTATATTATTTAAAAACTATACATTAAAATTTGATTAATTTCTGGAAATTCTTTATCTTATTATGATTTTTTAAAAAATTGTCATCACATTCAAAATGAAAAAACATTTATGCTTATTAAAGAATTTTAAAATTTATTATTAAAGTGTATTTTATTTTTATTAATCAAGCTGTAAAATTTTAGTTAAAAATTGATAAAAAATACCCCTCTTCATGACGTAATTAAAAATTAAAAATCCTTTTTTTACTAATTTTTGAAACCATGGGCACCATTTTGCAAAAAAAAATATTCCATAGGAATCTTTTTGTAAAACGGTCAAATCACATGACATATTTTTTAAATTTACCCAAATAATTGCATATATAAATAAATTAAAAAAATTAAACCTTTACTTATTTTTGTATGATTTTTAGCTATGTATACACAGTACAAGTTTCTTCACTTTTTTGGTTGAGGAAGATAATCGAAAAACGAGAAAACGAATAGACATAGATTTGTATCTTATTTTGATATCTAGATCCGAAATGCTTGAGAGTTTGGATGTGAAATCGAGAACGTATCACACGTAATTGAATTACGAAACATTAATCACAACTTCAACAAGATTCGATGTATGATGATCGATAATCGATTAATTGGTAAATCTATTAGAACGATAACGAATTGGAAAAAATGTATATATTTCTATATATACATGCACGCAACAACGTTGGAAGTGAATGGAATGGAAAAAATTATTTTCATTCCATTTCATTTCTTTTACGGAATGAATTTTGGTCAATTTCTTTTTAGGTGTTCTGACTTTTGATTATTTGTAATTAAATTTTTAAAGTTTTATAACCTTTCAATTTTGTCCAGCTAACTAAATTGGATCGGATCCTTCAATCGATTGACCTGGTAATGGACGGACCGGTTGTTTCTAACAGTTGATGATATAACCACATCCAACAAACTCATCAATCAATCAATCTAAAATTTTAATGGAAATGATCATATCAATAAGGCCATGTCCATTACACCTTCAATTTGTTCAATATAGTTCAATTCATTCAAGTCCATTTAGTTAATATAAATTAAGTTAAGTTTAATTCAATCTAGTTTATTTTCTTTAATTTAATTTTAATAATATTATTATTAATTAATTTTATTGATAAAACTAATATTATTAATAAAAAATAATATTAATTATAATAACCAATAAAAATACAAATATTAATAATGGAAAATAATTATTAACAAGTATAAATAATAATAATTATGAAATTGTAAATGTAATAATAATATTTTATAAATAATACTAATTACTAGTTAGAGTGAAATTAAATGAATTGAAATTAGCTAAATGAAATGATTTGGAATGAGTTAATATAATTTTAATACAATATTAATAATATAATGTTATAATGGTAAATGATTATTTTTATTAAAATAATACCTATCCACAAACAGAAATCAATTAAAGTCATAGTTAAATAATTTATGGTTCAAATGCAATTTTAGTCCGACTACTAAGTTGATAGCCATGCCATGTAACGGTCAAGGCAACTTGTTTTTTCATGGAGTTTAATGCAATTTGTTAAAATGCATTGTTATTAGTTAATATATACTATTGCATAATACAGCTTTAGATAGAGGGAAACAACAATGGAGGTTAGGTTTTCGATTCATATATTTTCAGTTTTTTATTTTCGATTCAGTTTGATTTTATTATCAAAAACCAAACCAAAATAGTTATAAATAAATTTATTTAATTTGATATTAATGTATTAATCTTTTTATATTCAATTTGCATTTAAGACTATACAATTAAGTTTTTTTAAATACTAATGATGTAAATTTATTGATATCAATTTTTAGTGATTTCATACTTAAATTTATTTCAAAAGAAAAAAAAAAAGAAGAAAACTCCAAAATTAAGGTAATAAATGGTAATGTAATGGACCGAAATTCATATGGTTCTTATATTTTCGGTTTTCGGTTCAATTTTCATACTAAATCAGCATTTTCTCTTCCCCTAGATTTAGACCTGCTAGTAAATGGATATCTAAGCCATATAACAGTTATGGTAATTTGTTGAGATGAATTGCTATAGCGGAAAATCCATTGAATTTATAGTTATTTTTTTATTCATTTCATTTTAAAGCTCTTTGTGTATCTGGTTCATGTTTTTTCCTCGTAGTTAGTGAAATAAATTTCAATTAGTTCAAATCATGTCCACATGGTATAAAATTATGCTAAAAAATAAATTAATTTCGTTGGGAGCATATTCACATAACCTTATATGGATTTATAAAGGTCAAATACATCAAAACATCCATCGATTTGGCATCAACCGCCCATTATCACCCTCAACTTTTAAAAGATTCAGTTACCCCCCTTATATTGGTAAAAGTGAACCGATTAAACCCCTGGAGCTGAGTTGGCAGCTGATGTGACGTGGGTTGAATTGTCAAGCAAGTGGTTTCATTTCAAAAAAATATATTTTTAAGACCACCACCACCAATCTTACCGCCAAACAACCTCCTCCGACCACCAAGGCTCTCACCTTCCTCCACTTATCATTTCCCCCGACCTCTTGCCTTCCAAAAATCTTTCTCCGTCTCATTTTCTCTCCGACACTATGGTCGCCATCGTTGGAGGAAATCCGGCAGTTTCATCAGACGCTGGTTCAAGCCCATCTTCTTTCATTGTCAAGATCTCATCTTTCTCTTTTTATAGATCCTTATCAATTATCATTTTCTGAAACTTCTCTCTTTTTCCCATTTTCTTCTCAAAAGATTGTTAAGCTTCATTTCTATTCCCTTATTTTTCTTGGGCGAAAACTGGGTTTCATTTGTTGGGTCCAAATCCGATGGAGCATCAACAACTGGAGAAGTGAGAAAAACCATCTACACCGTTATGTTTGCTACATTTGCTCATGGGTTTCCTGTCTCAGTGTGTTTCTTTTGTTTCTAGGTTTCTTTGAAATCACTAGACTGGGTGTAGCAATTGCAGTATTGCGATTCGCGTTGATTTATTAAAAACATAAAGATTGATTAAAAACATAAAGGACTTTGCATCTCTTTTATCCTAATTTGGATTTTGGGATTTCATGATCAAGCAGTGGATAAATTTCCCATTTGAACAAACTGCCCTTGCTTAACTAGTCTTACCCTCTATTTCTCATTACCTCCTCCAATCTCAAATAACCAATTTCAGTTTTAACCCAATTCATATTTCAATTTTAACCCAATTTCAGTTTCAATCCCAGTTTTCTAATTTCGATGAATGGTTAAAGCGCCCAACTCATAATTGGCAAATTCGTAGGTTCAATTCCTACTGGATGCACGCTAATGGGACCCTCCAATAAGTCTATTGGAATTGGCTCTGTATCAATGAAATCTCATCATCCATACATAACGAATTGATGTAGTATATTCATATCATAACATATGAACATTAAGAACTAGCAGTCTTATTGAGACTAGAATTCATTCATTATCTCTTCTCTCATGGCTTCAGCTACACCTGCACTGCAATTTCAATTGGGTCGACATGCTAGCATTTTAATTTCAAGTGATAATCGACGCCGACACTGCAATCTCATTGTTAAACCACTTAACCCCCTTCATCGTCTACATCATCTCAATCGCCGGCTTCTTCATCCCATCGTACTAGAAACGACCAAGAAATAGGGATGAACATTCCGAAGTGCAGCCGGAGAGGAAGAATCAGTGGTGGAGGATGGAGAAGGTCCCGTCGGTGGTGGTGACTATCTGAAGGTGTGGGTGACTTGAAAATTGACGAAATTGAAGAAGACAAGCTTAACAGATCAATTTTTTGATTAAAAAAATGCCACATGTGGGAGCTCAACTTTTTGATTAAAAAAAATGCCACGTGTCGAAATATTATTTGCTTGACTTTTCAAAATTGCCTACATGACGCATGTGTATAACACTCTTCGAAGTGAAAGTGGTTTAGTCTGCTCCAGGGGTTAGATCGGTTCACTTTTACCAACATAAGGGAGGTAACTGGACCTTTTAAAAGTTGAGGGTGACAATGAGCGGTTGATGACAAGTTAAGGGATGTTTTGATGTATTTGGCCATTTATAAATTTAAGGGTAAACTTCAAAAAAAGGGACCTGTGGTTTGGGTCCTTTTCAAAACGGGTCTTGTGTTGGATATTAAGTGTCCCAAATTGTCCCTTACCACGTTTGAGACACTTAATATCCAACACAAGACTCATTTTGAAAAGGATCCAAACCACAGATTCATTTTTTGAAGTTTACCCTAAATTAAATTTAGCACTTTAAATTTATTTATTGCTAAATCTGAAAAGAACGTTTTTTCATAAGTAAAGATCAAGCTGGGATTCTCAATGTCATAAAAAAGTTTGTTGGGGCAAAAATGAAAGTAATGAAAAAGGTAGGATTTATTTGATAAAACAAACGAGGAGTTGGAAGTTAGACTTAGGGGTGAGATGATGAGTGTGGGATTTTTTCTGACCTTTTACTCTTTAAACCTTTTGTTGAACAATAACGGGTCCACTTAGTGCCACGTGGAAAAGCTTATTTTGATTTATTTTGTTTCTATATCCGATCAAAGTAAAACCCACCATCTATTTTTTTTCTTTAATTTTAATTTAATATAATCTCACTCTTTTTTTTTTTTGAAGAATAATCTCACTCTTTTGGATCAAGAATTTATGTTTGTCTCTTTTGCAAGATGACCATTTTTAGTTAGTTTTTTTATTTAAATTTATGGATAATCTTAAAAAACATATTTACCGTTTTATAACAGGGTTAGCGTGATTTTTTTTGCGAAATCATGTTTCAAACCGTTAACAAAACACAGATTCTTTTATAACACCGTCTAAAAATCCTTCTTGGCAAATTCGTAAACTCAAAAACAGGCTATTATATAACCTAAAAAATCTTTGGCTTCACCACTCCACTGCTTCTTCTTCCCCAAATGGTTGAAGTTGAACCCAAATGCATAGGTGAACTTCATCTTCTAAAGATTCAAATCCAATACATCACATCTTTCTTCTCACATAAAATTATTTTCAATCTTGCATTAATTTATCATTTAATTTCTTCCCGAAATCAAAAAGCTAAGACGAGTTCTCAATTTAATGAACCCTAAATTCTCCTATTCAATTCCTATTTATCTCCATTTTTATCAAATATCAATAAAACTTCTAAAATTAAAGACTGAAAAAAATTAGTGGATAAACAAATAATTCACAGGATTCCGACTAGAAACAAGATTTTACTAAACATTATGTCATCGGAAACACAAAAGGGGGTCGTCGATTGATATGAGTTGGTTGGCGTTGGAGTTGGTTACGGGTGACGAGCAGGCTGCCGACAACGAAACGGATGAATAGGTTGGAGTTATCAATTCCGACGTTGGCTGCAACTAACTAAAATCAATCAATTCCGAATGAAACAAGGTGGCTAGCGATGAAGCAACTAGGGTTGGAACATGTGAATGAGGCTTCTCGATGACAAAATTTCAACTATTGGGAACGGGGCTTGCGGATGAAGAGCTTTTAACGATGTAGGATTGAGAGCTTCAGCTACTATCTTCTTGTTTTCTTTTTATTTCTATGTTTTTATATTTTACGATTTTTGGTTCATATAGGATTTTGAAGGTTTGTGGAGTGGAGACAGTGACCGATGTAGAAGGAATTGCCAAGTGTAGGTGGTGGTGGCATTGTGATGGTGCGTCGGTGAGGAGAAAAACAGAAGATGCCTTAGCCATTGTTAATGGATGAAATTTATAATTTTTTTTGGTATTTTTTTAATTCAAAGGCAATTGTTGACTTGAATAAAAATATTTGAAGGGGGTCACGTAAGTTTTTGTTGACAATATTAAGAAAAAAATAGTTTTTGTTAACGGTTTGAAACACAACCATGAAAAACGAAATATTATAAAAATTCTTTTTCCACGATCAAATTATAAGATATGTTTTTGAATTTAACCCTAAATGTAAGCAATTTCATTTTTGAATGGTTAAATGCACTGTTTGCTCCCTCACCTATGACCAAAAAGCCTACTGCCCCCTGACCTTTGCAAAGGTCCACGTAACTTCCTCATCTTTGAAAAAAGAACCTCACAACTTCCTTAACTTTAAAAAAGTGAATCACTCAACTCCTTTTAACAAAGTATACCACTCAACTTTTTATTCTTTCTTTGGATTTCTGTAAATTTTTTCAAGGTTTATTGGTCAAATTTTATATTCTACCAAACAGATGAGATTCTCAAAAAGAGTTAAGTGGTTCACTTTTTTAAAGTTGATGGAGTTGTGAGGTTCTTTTTTTAAAAGACGAAGAAGTTGTGAGGTTCTTTTTTCAAAGATGAGGAAGCTACGGGGACCTTTGCAAAGATTAGAGGGACAGTAAACTTTTTGATCATAGGTGGGGGATCAAACAATGCATTTAGCCTTTTATGAGACAAGGATGGATCCTTATCATTCTCATCCATTATCAGTCATATATTATGTAAGTTCGTGATATAATTAAAATATGTTTTATTTATAAATAATTATATTTGTTTGTCACGCATGAATGAGAGATTGGGTTGGCTAGACGGGCTTCAGAGTAAAATGTCCATACAATTATGGTTTTTACGACTTTTGTACATAAAAAGAACATTTTTTTATACGGAAAAGAATATTATATATTTTGTTTTTATGAAAGAATTTTTGTTATACTTTTAGTGCGTGAAAAATTTTCAAATTTTTTTACCTTGTGATTTTATATTTGATATAAATCATTCGAATAATGGTTTTTGTGAGTATTTCAAAAGTAAATGCGAATACTGATGAAAAAATAAGTTGTATAAAGATCTTATATTACTCTTATATCAGGTAGTAAAAAATAATTTAGAAACATTTTTTGTACAGAAACAAAAAAATAACAAATTTTTTTTTTGTATAAAAACATAAATACGATTCTCTTAGATGTAAAAGCAAAATAAAAATTAAATTTCATGTATTTAATTGTATTTCTCTAAAAAGAATTTCATAATCAGATATATTGTATTTTATCATTCTTTCTAAACAGTAACAAATAAACTAAAAAAATAAATAAAACAAAATTATAATAAAATTGTTTGGAATTATAAGCAAGTATATATTATCCAATGCTGTAAAAATATTCATGATCCATTCAAAAAATATATAATCATAGAATAAAATTTTATATGCAAGTGTGTTAAGATTGGTCTCGGACCGGATTTTAGAATCTACAAAATTTGAATTCCAAGCCATTAATTTTTAATTTTCGCAGGCTCAAATTCAAACATATTTAGTTAAAAAGAACTTATAAATAAAATTAATTTCAACATATTAAAAAATATTGTATTGCACATAAATTAAACAATATATACAAATTTAATCAAAGTTTGCAATTGCATTAATACCTTGTCAGTTAAGAACTTAAAATATATGATTAGAACTAATAAAATAAGCAATACGCTCTTTATATTCTCCTCACCATTTTATTAAGA
>CAOJBI011440616.1:0-16444 GCA_948277035.1 Euphorbia corollata | reverse complement strand
CAATTAGTTTATAGACTTTAAGTCTAAATGCTTCTTTTGAAGGCTTAATGATTGATTGAATGCTTCTTTGAAGGCTTATGAATGAACCTAAATTGATTTTAGGGTTTGTTTCCAAATTGATTGGCTTTAAGCCAAAAGATTGATTAATTGTGATGCTTCCTTTGGAAGGCTTATGAATGATTTTATCTAAATTAGAGTTTGATTGAAAAAGGCTGACTTTGAGACAAAAGCTTGAGTGGCTTTAAGCCAAAAGGATTGATTGATTGAAAAAGGTTTGACTTTATGTCAAAATTGAAAGGCTTTCAGCCAAAAAGGTTGATTGATTAAAGCTGGGGAAAAGATTGAATGACTTTATGTCAAAATTGAATGGCTTTAGGCCAAAAGATTGATTAATTAACCCATTTAAGGATTCCCTTAATTGACCATTTTAATGTAAAGAATGTTCCTTTAGGAACTTGAGATGAAGAGAACGCATGATGCAAAAGAATGTTCCTTAGGAACTAAGATGAAGAGAAAGTAGAATGAAAGGGATAGAAAGCTTTACCTTGTCGGCCTTGAGTCCACTTCTTATATCCAGATTAATTATCCAATTTTAATGTTAAAGTTGAATTTAATCGGGCAACACTTAGTTATAAAATTAAAAGACTCGATTGGGTGTTGACCAAAAGCTTCGAAAAGATCGAATAAGGACTTAGAGGGAGAAAGCTGATTCACCGATCAGTCAGGGACCCCGAAAACTGAGCTGGAGGGCCTCTATTTATAGGAAAAATTAAGGTTTTGGGGGCAAAACGGGCAAAAACAGGTTTTCCGGCGCCGCAGGGCGCCGGGTTGGCACCCAGGCGCCTAGCACTTGGCGCTGGTGGGCGCCAGCCTGGCACCACTGAGCACTGGGTTGGCGCCTAGTCGCCAGGCTTTCAGGCGAATTTTTTGGTCTTTTGGATTTTTCGGGAGTTTCGAACTTCCGAAAAATATTCCGGGACCACCTCTGCGATCCTCATTCCATTGCGGTCATTTAGAGTGGTATATTAACATACTTCCGGAGACTTTTACCGGAGTTGCTTTGAAAAGATTGGGTTTTACCCTGCCGCGTTTCAACTCTTCGGATTTTTACGAAAGAGTAGAGTTTTCCGAGTCGAAACGGCCCAACGGTCAACGCTAGAAGCTTACGCCTCTAGCCCCACCCTATCGGAGCCTAATTCGGCCGTTTAGGCCTCCGAATTCGCATTTTAATTATTTTTAAGGGCTGAATTGCAATTTCTTCAACTCAATTCTCGAGCTGAAAAATCGAGTATTCACACATATATAGAAGAGAAATATGGGAAAACAGGTGACACTTAAGGAAAAAGAAACAGCTGGCCCTAATTAATACTCATTTGCTTATTCACAAAAAAACTTCTTCTGCATCGGCTAGTTCCCTCAGTCCGGGAAAAAACAAAAGACATATTCAACGTCAACCAGTCAGTTGCACCAACGTCACAGTTCAAGTAATTTTTATGCAGTCATTTAACTCCCACCCACTACTAGTACTTACACAGAACAGAACTAGTTACTTTGGTAAGACTAAACCAACGTAGAAATTTCTGATTCTGTTTGGCTATGGCCTGCCTGGGTATGCTGGTTAGCTTCACTCATCTCTTCTTTTCTTCTTCTTCTCATTCTTTTCAGCTGTGTTTTTCAACTGCAAAAGTTAACAAAATGCTACTTACACGTTTGAGTACAATACATAACATAGGAGAAATCAAGGCTGAATTCAACTCACCATAATAATAAGAATCCTCACAAATACAGCGACGAAGTCGGAGAATAGGGTCAGGGCATGCTTCACATAGTCCAGATCACCTAGGTGAGCTCTCTCGATGATTTCTTGGGTATCAACCACCACATAGCCCACAAACACCAGCAGCCCAAAGTACAACTGCAAGAATCATCAAGATCAAGTTAACATAATGTTACGTAAAATAAGATGAAGATGTCATTCCAAGATATCTCCCAACCTCAAACTTGAACATGGCTGCTGAGCCTCCAAAGATAGAAGATGCAAAATGCAACCACAGGAGAATGGAAAGGCCAGAAGAAAGAAGGCCACCAAGGTAAAGGTACTCCCTACGCCTTGCCAACATAGCTGCAGCTGAGAAACAGCCGAAGGCCACCCCAGTCCCCACAAATGCTGTTATCAAGACACTGTCACAAAGGTTTCACAAAATCAATTATTAACCATTATGAAGCAGATGTTTCTTGTGAAACAGCCTCCTGATAACCATGTAAATGCAGGTTCATCAGTAGGAACTTGCACAGTCCAAGCAACCAAAAACCTTTGAATGCATTTCAATTGGATTGGTAAGTTTTTTCTAATTAGCTCGCCTGTGCGGCTATGTTGTATTTATTGGTTTCAACCTTCAAATTCTCATTTAACTTTTAAAAAAAATCAGCTCAGAACAAATATATATCTGCATTGCTATTCTTATATTATTGGATTACAACAAAAGTGAATGTTATTTATGACAATTAGGAATTATGTCATAATACATTGCTATGTCATAACAATTGTCCAAAAATATTTTGAATAATGACAATTATAATTCAATGTTTGAAACTTAAAACAAATATGTAATGCATCAAGAGAACTTATACAGAAAATCATAACCAACACAGATTCAAACATCATAATTTAGACCAACCACTAATTCAAATCCTTTTTCAACAATGTTCGAAGATAAGTTTGGTCAGTTTTAAAAGCTATTTATTTAACTTGTTTGACAAGGGAAATCTAATTGCCTGAGATGAAAGGTTCCACATTCAGTATAAATGTACGATTGGAGTAACTTGTCATTCACTACCTTATATACAGTTGCACTCAGATTTCAACGCAAGCAATCAACTAAACTACCATGATCATGCATAAAATGCTAAAGAACGTTCTAACTCAACAATATCCACAATTGAGAAAAATATTAATAATGAGGCAAGTAACCACATGAAATGTTATGACAACAGATTATAAATGAGATGTACATACCTTGGATCAATTTGGATGGCCAAATCGATCAGAGGACCAACAGAAGCCCCTTCAAAGAGTGCAGCTGCCATCAAAAGACCAACTCTCTTTTGCTGCTCAAGAATGAAAGAGAGAAGAATAGGGGATAATAAAAAAACCTGCCTCAAATTGCAATGCAAAATGCAAGTTCAAGAATGAAGTATGAACAAAATCCAACCTCTTCATATTGAGGAATAGACAATAGCCACGCCATACATCCCAAGCACGCAAAAGTTGTTAGAAGACCGCCAATGTTCCACAGAACATGCAGGTAAGCGCCAGCAGCCGATGCAACCAAAGCACAACATAATGTCAAGTAAACCTGCAAAATCATCATAGAATGAAGACATCAAGTTAAAAAAAATATAGCATCAATTTTTATGTCTAAACTGGAACTAATGCAAATAAAGAAAAGATGTAGTATCTCCATATCAGCTAAGATTAAGAAATTGAAATGGCCAACAATTCCAATGTTAACTTTACCAAAAACGATAACGTACGAGGAAACACAACCATCTCGATTCTAAAATAATTATCGATAAATTCAAACAAATTAGGGAAAAATTCAATACCGGCGTAGGAATAATCAAAAAATGCTTAAACAAAAAACTAAAGGATCCAGGAATTAAAATTTAACCAAAGAGGCCTATATACACCTAAATATAAATAAACACAGCAAGTAACCGTAATTATACATCTAGACAACAAGATCTTTAATCAAAACGAAATCAATCAGAAAAAAAGGAGAGATTTAGCAACGGAATCAAGAAAATTGTACCTGCTTAAGATGAGTCTGGACAAGAGGAGAGATCTGTCTGAAGTTTTTGAGAGAATCGTAAGTCCAGCGACTCCTGGAGGAAGACTGCGACTCGAAGAAGGAAGCAAAATCATCCATGGCCTAGAAAAGAAAGGAAATCAGGAGAAGATAAAACGAGAAATATCAAAATTGAATGCAGAGGAAGCGGTTGAAGAATAGTTTATGATTCTGAAGAATTTCTGATATCGAAAGAAAGGAAGACTTTCTATGTAATTTATACTATTATAGTATAATACATAAATAAGTTGCAGAGGGCGTGGCTTCGTAGAAATATCAACGACTCTGTAATGACAACACTACCCTCCCGCTAAAATTGTGAACAAAATTATTAATAAAGGTTACCGTACACTTAAATTCTGGATTGGTCTAGAAATGCCCTTACAAACTACTACTATTTCTATTTCATCGGAAATAATTCCATTTTATATTAATAACTAGCCAAGGTTATATTTAATAGAAATAAAGTTTGAGTTTTAGAAACTATGCTAATTTTAACAATAGATTATAAAATATTGATGTTTAATCTTCCATAGCTTAAAAGTGAAAATGGACTCTCATATTCATAAAAGTATAATTTTTTATAGAACAATTAAATTGCAACCAGCTCTAAATAATTTCATTTATTTTTTAATGGTTATCGTTATTTGTTCAGTAGTTTCATTGAAGACTATTAAGGACAATTGTTGTCGATTATGGAATAAAGTGAGGAGGAAATTGATAATAATAGTAATAACTTAGCTCTGTCATATTTTCCCCAATGTAATGGCGCCACGTATCTGTCAAATTTAGCTAATTTTAATTCAAGATTGACTGATTAAGCTTAGATTAGTGGAAACAAATCATAAGCATTTTAAGGGGGCATTAAAATAATCTTCAACCGAGAAAGCTATCCCAAATACCTATTTAATTTTTCAAAAATATTAATAGTTTGTGTTTGCGATTTGAGGAAAAAAATCTGCTGTCCCGGATTGAGTGTCCCTAACCATGTCTTCCACTCAAATCTTGACGTGTGGCAATTTTTTAAATTTATTATTATTTTTTTCTTTTTCTCTCTCCCACCATCTATTCTCTCTTTTCTATTTGTCATACACATGTAAACAATTAAGTGGGAGACATGGTTGGAGACACCCAATCCGGGACAGCAAATTTTTTTCCGCGATTTGATTGTTGGTCGTCCACATTCTTTTTTTCTGTCATTTCTCAATTTGAAATACTCCATTCTCTTTTGTAACATTAGTTTTTGGATTATTTTTGTTTATCTCTCTAAATTGGTATTGATTTTGCACATTTGTATTTACTCGATGTTCTTTCTTTTCTTTATCATTTTTAACAAAATTATAAAAAAATTCATCATAATATCATTTACATTTTAATATTGAAATTCACTTCCTTTATTAAGTATCATCTTATAAATCAATTAACATTCGGTCTCTCCTAGGATAATAGTATATTAGTGAAAAAAATAGTCAAAATGCATTACAAATAAAAAGAAAGAGAATGAAATGGTTAAAGTGACAATTATATTTGGAACAGAGAATATACCATGTATAGTGCGGCATAAGCATGCGAGAAGCTGCAAAATTATGCAACACTTATGAGGAATTTCACATCAATGCATGAGACACTGCGTGAAACTTTCGGTTTGTACCCTTTTACACAATCTTATATATGCGAGGATTTTTGCAATGTGCGTGCATATGCACTTGCGAGAATTTACTGCATCAGTGCGCCGCATAAACCACAATCTCATGTGCTTTATACTTTGCTTACACATATTGGTATCTAGCATACATCTTGCATTTTATCCCGCTCTCATACGATGCTTATACAGCTAGGAATTCACACATCACACATGTTTGTGCTCTTGTGATGACTCTTTGCACGTGTGCGGTACAAGAGCAGTATAAAATGTATATTGCGCGATTTATACACCCACATAATTGAGATGCAAGTGCGCTAATAAATGTTATTTAAAATATATATATTGAAGATAAAAATAAAATAAATAAATAATACAAACCATAAGCTAAATAATTAATTGTTTACTATGTCAATTGATTAGGCCAAATTCATAAATAAAATAAACTTAATTTTAATTAGACAATTAGACTATAAATAGCAAATTAAAGAACAAAAAACCCAATTCTAAAAAGAACCAGTAAACGTGAACAGCCTCTTAGAATAGGTATTTAGTTACCTCCTACTCTGTTCTCCATCCTTGATGTCTTGCAACGGTTCCGGGTTCCATTGAAGTTCACACGTGACATTGTCTTAAAAGAAATTTCTTGGTGAGTTTTTAATTTAATGTAATATCACTGGTTTGAAAACATTCGAATTGTTCTTGAAACAAAATCCTATCGTGGAGTTAAGAAAATTACGACTGATTTTCCACCTCTATGATTGATTTTCAATGAGAAATCCTTTTATATCTCGCGTCGATCCCAACTAAATCATCTTACTTCATCAACTAAAAACATTAATTATCCCCCTAAACTTAGTTTGCCAATTGAGTTTGAATATTACTTCATTAAATACTACATCAGCATGGCTAATACTGAACGTTTGTTTACATAATATAGTTCTTTGTTTACAATCACTGATTAACACATCGTACATCACCACTTTGCATTAGTATAGTAAAAAGTTAGGAAAAAGAATCTCTAAGGTTAGGATCAAACGTTAGAGTAATGTAGAGTAATATTGGATCAATCATTTGTCTTTCATTTCAAAATGGAAGGTATTTGATTGAAAATGTTTTTTCCATTCTCTTTCATATGATTAGGAGAGATAAAGAAACAACATTATTCTAATGTTTGACCCTTAACCAATATTTTGAAAACCGGACCAGACCGGTCAGTTTAACCGGTTTTACCGGGAACCGGCCAGAGATCCGATGGGTTTGATAAAAAACCGGTTTAGTAAAAAATTCGGAAAAAACCGGTTTAAACCAGAAAAAACCGAAAAATACCGGTAAACCAGATTATAAAAAACCAGAAAATACCGGTTTGAACTGGAAATATTAGATATAAAATATTATTTTTTAAGGAATTATAAAACCGGTAGAACCAGCGATAAAATCTGGTTACACCGGTATACCGCATACCAATAACTTCACCGATATGATGTCCGGTACGGTTTGAAAACATTGACCTTAACATTAGAGAATCCTTTTCCTGAAAAGTTTATACCCACAAGTAAGTTCATTTGGGACGTAGCCATAAAATAGAGAAAACCGGATACTCCAAATCAATACAAGTAAAAAAAATGTGTTGTAAAAATTAAAATTGTTGCTGAAGGATGTATAGAAGAGTTATGTTACCATGACATTGTACATGAAGGTGAAGGGTAATGTTTTCAAAGAGAATAAAAAAAAGGAAAAGAAAAGTATCACTGCCACGGCCTTGCTTAATCTGTAATTTGAGAAAATAACAAGACTCGTAAGACTAGAAGTTGAAATGAAATATGCAGTTCTATAAATTCTTTAATAAATGACAAATGTTTAAGATAAATTGGACATAGAATAAGATATCAGATTATGTAAATTTTCTTTCACATAAATAAAACAGTAATCACACTAACAAAATTTCAAAAAATGCACCAAAACCATCACTGTAACAGTAACATTAAACGGGATGAAAATGTGTAACTAACAATAAGATTGAAATAAAATTATATTTGTCAAACCAACAATTGAAGCAATCAATGTACATGGAGGAGGAGGAGAGTGTATATAATCCCCATTTTCATCCAACCCAGAACTAGTCCAATAGAACACACAACCAAGTCTGTCACTCCAATTCTTTCATTCATTCTGTAACTGGTGCTGGTGAAGATAATGAGAAGTTCAAGATGAAGCCCACCATGATTCCGATAAGTCCCACAACAAATGCGAATGTCAGTGAGAACCCTGGATCGCTTTTCCTAAATCTCCGTCTCTTCATCATTTCCTGCAGGATGGAACATTATGAGACATTTTGTGTCATTTTATTTCATCGACAACTTGTGGGTTTATCGTAATAAGCACACGCATAGTATAGTATACACCTCCTTTCATCTATTTACCTTCAACATCAAACACAAACAAAATCATGGACAACAAGTCAAACAACTCAGATGATGGCTTTCATCGTTTGGAGAAAACTGTGGATGCCAAAAAGAATTTCTTAATTTTGAAATACAAGATTTAAAAATATATTGACCCCACAGAATGATGTTTCCTTTCAAATTTGACAAAATTGGCATTTATTTAAGTTTTCTTTACTACCAACTATAAGTTTGACATTAGAATGACTACACCAATTCTCGAGAAAATTACAGGTCTAATCTAATCAATTAACCAATGAGCCTTTTTCAATTCTTTTTATAGGCAGAATTGCCAACATCGTAATATTTAGTCAAACGTGGAATTTATGCTTTTTCAAATGTTAAAATAAGTAAAATCCACATAAACTAAATGGAGAGAACAGACTTCCACAAGTGAGTGGTTATCAATGAGAATATGACTAAAGCACAGATATTATCAAAATTTACAAGTATTGTCAAGCCAAACATAAATAAAAACGATAAAGTTAAAGCTTGGAGTCCTGAGTAGGAACTGACCAGATCACGTTGCAATTGTTGAGTTTGTCTCAAAGCTGCATCCCTTTCTTCTTTCAGGCGTTGTAAAGCCTGATCGAGCATTCAAGTGAAATTTTATGAGATATGCTAGATGGGAAATTTTATAAATTGTAATGTATGCAATATGCATGTGAAAGGAACTCAACATATAATAACCGAATGGTCCAAAATCTAACTTAAACATGACATGGTGTTGTGCTACAATTAAAACTTTTGCATCTAATGATAATAAAATGGAGGTATACAGCAATAATTTTTTCTCCAAATAAAATATGATGAACTCACAGAGTTAGTCTCAGGACTCTGAGAAGAATTCTTTAATGCTTCAACCTCTGTGTTTCCTTGAGCTGATGCAGAAAGATATACTACTCTAAGCTTGCACTCCTCTACTACCTTTCCAGCAACATCTTTATTAAACTAATATAAATATATATATATATTAGTTTCTAGTTATTGATGCCATCTTGTAATAATAGTCAAGCACATAATTTTCTTCTCCAAGTTAACATTCTTACGGTATCTGGTGGAAGTTCATCAGTATCAGGATGAGGTGGTACTACCGTACTCTGCAATAAAAATTTGTCTTTGCATTGCATGTCGTGAGGATATTCATGCTGGGCTTGAAGAGTAACTGAAAATTCACAAGTTAGTTTACCAGATCACATGATTTCGACAAACGAATGTAATTATCGAAGCCAGAAGATCTAGTAAATGGCTGCAAGGAACCCCTATAATGAGGAAAACCAGTAGCAACTAAGGTATAGGGTCCCTCATGTTCAAGAAATCACCGAAGTATTGAAGGAGAACATAGCAATACCCGTGAATTTCGAATACCATCATACAATGACCTTCTTATTGACATGAATCATAAAACATTAATTCTTAAAAAAAGAAATTAAAAAAATTTGTACAGAAAAATTATGAAAAAATAGGAAGTGGCACCTCGGATGACAGATGAGTCCCAAGGCTGTATAACACCAGTGTTAGGTCGAACAAAGTACTTCTTGGGCGAAGTAGTTTTAACCTGTAAAATTAGAAGTTAATTCCATAATGGCTTAATTGCATACTCATTAAGAATGAGTTCATATATATCTTCTCACCACCAAAGACATACCTTAAAAGCAACATGACGCTCAGTATTGTTCACAACTTTAAGGTCACAAAAACTTTGCCTTTCCAACTCAACTGCTCAGGTGAACAGAAAATGTAAGCTCAAAATAACTAACATGTAAAGAAAACAGCAATGAAGCCATATATTTAATTAACATAAGCTGGACTTAACATTTCAAAAAACATTTCAAACAAAAAAGCTCCCACTATGTGGGTACGGTCCGGGGAGGGTATATGTATTTCAAGAATATTATAAATTTATATTTAATCAAAGAGCAGTAGAATGTGGAAATGGCCATATTCTAGGCAGCCATATTTAGGTTCATTAAATAAAGAAACAAAAAATCCTACTCTACTGTTTTCATACACCTCATTTGTCACAGAAACAGTTCCACCACTTAAGGGGGAAAATGTG
The DNA here is from genome assembly GCA_948277035.1 of Euphorbia corollata. Classification (NCBI taxonomy): domain Eukaryota; kingdom Viridiplantae; phylum Streptophyta; class Magnoliopsida; order Malpighiales; family Euphorbiaceae; genus Euphorbia; species Euphorbia corollata. The sequence continues at coordinate 6,451 of CAOJBI011440616.1, read as the reverse complement.
GACCAGACTATTCCCCTCCGCCCTCCAGTTATAAGCTTTAAGATTGTGACAAAACTATTTGACGAAATCCAGCTAAGATGATCATTTATCTGACTTCCACGGTTCCGTGAGCTATCTCCTTGAAATTTAAAGTTGTCCCTTATCATCCATCGTCATTAATAATGTGTTGGAGATTTTATAAATCTAACTAATACCTTTAACATCCATAGAAGATAACCCAACATGTAACAAATCATATCTGGAATGATGGAATTAACGGTATAAACAATAACAGCGATTCATGCCAAGTCTAGACACGCCACCAGATACAAACAAATATGTCATTCTTAGAAAATATACTTGTTCTTCTTGAATGACTGGAGGACTCAAAAGTCTAAGCCATACTGAAGTACCATTTTTGAAACGCTTGAAAAAAAGTGCTGTAGGCAATGAAAAACAACAATGTAACAGAACAACCACCTGGTGAAGAACCCAATTGGTTCCTTCAAAATGGCACCAAGCCAACTTTACAATTCCGAAAGCCACAATCCTGAGATCTAAGCTTTTTGACACAAGGAATAGCAAATCCTTGGCCTCCATGAAACAGGACAAAAGGTATTTGGATTTATAAAGGATTGACTATTAAGTGTAAAACTGTATTAATGCTATAAATATTAGATGCATGCCTCTAAATTCAGGAAACCTAACCATCTAGTTCCAACGCCAGAAACAAGCGGACAGAAGGTAAGTGATAATTAATTTCCAGACGAACAAGGGGCCGATTCAAATTTTCACACTGTTTTGGTCAATTCAAACTCATCCAAGCGGCCAGAATCGTCAGAATATGATAAGCACAAAATCTGAAATGTCTCTAATGAATAAGATCAATCAAAAACAGCAAGAAGTGAATAATGAAGGAGAGATGGAGCTTACAAGCGAACTTGATTTCATCGGGATGAACGGAGATCAACTGAGTACCACCACCGGCAGTCATGTCGGTCTCACCAAACACAGATCAATCTTAAAAAAAAAATATCGCACAACCTAAAAATCAACGAAAAAACTAACAAACCGCCAACCAGGCAAAGGAAGATAGTTATAAATCAAAACCACAAGAGCATAATCCCCTAAAATTTACACAAAGGGAAATGAAATATTTGGGAGAAAGAGAGAAAATGGTAAAAAAAACAAAAGAAAGAGGAAGAGAGACAAATTTAGAGCACCAACATGTGGCTAAACGAATGTGAAGGTACGAAGTACAGCACTAAATGGCTCGAAAAACAAGGCGAGTAAATCGGGAATTGATCGTCGAAAGCGGTTCTCGTGTCTAAAAAATGGAATTGAATTCCACAGTTGAGAAGCAGAAGGAGACGGAGAAGGATGAATGGTTCAGTTTCAGCCGGAAATAGAAAGATTGTTGGATCGAAGAAGAGAGACACGTGTGGGAAAACCCCCGCTTCCGTTGGGAGTTAAGTTTTAGAAATTGGAAATGGGACCAATAAATTTAACATATATATGTGTGTTTGGTAAAGAGCCATTTTCAAGTCTCATTTCCCAAATATACAACTATGCCCCAAACAAACCAACTCTTCTTTTAACAAAATTAATATTTTCTCCCTTTTATTTAGAAAAATGTGTTTGGTCAAAAATCAAAATTGTTATAAGTAAATTTTATTTTTATATGATAAAGGAAGTCGACCAAGGTTAATGTTTCAGTCCAATTCTATTCATTGAGATACATTTATCTTTCATATTGTCATATTTGCATAAATAATAGTAATAATTTTTTGCATACGACCTAACTCTCCCTTTGCACAAAATATGTATAACTAGTTATTTTATATAAATAATTTATTCATTTAATATGTTAAACAAATTGGATTTATGTTGTTGTAATCTGTTAAACAAAAAATACATTGCGAATTGTGAGTGTTTTGCCACTACTACCTTTAGTTATTTCGGACACAAAAGTAGAGAGTTGGTTTCACATGTCACCGAAATTTCCCCGCACGGAAATATCAACATGATAAAAGAAAATTGCAAGTCACCGAACCACAAGGAATAGATGGTTAATGAAGAAGGAAAAACAAAAACAAGAAAGTTTGGGCACAAGGAATACAATATTAGTTATATGCCATGGTATACACATTATGATTAAAATAACTAGATAGAACATGACTGAACATTCGAGTTGTAGGGCGGTCCACAACAGGTTTTTCATTTCACCCAGAAAGAATCTGCATGCGAAAGTCAACAATATACTATCTTAAAAAAAGAAAGTTTTAATAATTGCTCTTTATGGAGCCACCATTAAGTGTTAGAGATTTATGGAGAGTTGAGGGGGGCTGGGACTGGAACAGATTCGCCCACCTATTGCCGCCTTCATGTCTTCTCCATATCTCGTCTATTTCTATTTCGGCACAAGGGGGAGGCGATGATGACTGTTACTGGATGGGGACGTCTTCGGGTAAATTCACAACTAAATCTGCTTATGAACGGCTTGATGAGGAGTCCGGCTTGATTCCGACGTCTCCTAGCAAGGATGTGTGGCGGTGGTTAGGGCCTGAACGCATTAAATCTTTTCTTTGGCTCTGTGTGCGAGGTAGATTGCTTACTAATCAGGAGCGGGTGAGACGCCATTTGAGTGACAACGCGATTTGCAGCAGATGTGGTATGGGATGTGAGGATGTTCTCCACATTTTGCGCGACTGTGACTTTTCCAGGAGTATTTGGAGTAAGTTCATCTCTCAAGCTTCCTATGTGCAATTTTATTCGGCTTCTTTAATTGATTGGCTGTTTGGTAATTTGTGGGGTTTGGATTTGCATGGTTTTCACGAATGGGGTTTAGTTTTCGGTATTGTGTGCTGGTTGTGTTGGAAGCATAGAAATTTTTCTGTTTTTGAAGGGAGGGTGGATGGTGTCGATTCTGTTTTTTCGGAGGCAGTAGGTATGGCCAATGCTTGGCGTTGTACTTCTAATCATGATAACGGTATTAGGGGAAGGCGGGATTGGATCATGATAGGTTGGAGACCCCCAGACACGTGTTGGATCAAGCTCAATACTGATGGCTCCGTGAGGGGGAGTAGGTCCTGTGCTTCGTCGGGTGGACTTATAAGGGACACGCTCGGCAGATGGGTGTGTGGGTTCGCAAGAAATATTGGCATTTGTTCGATTGCGCGAGCTGAATTGTGGGGCGTGCTAGACGGGCTTCGGTGTTGTTGGGAGAAGGACTTTCGACGGATTGTCCTAGAGGTCGACAGTATGTTCGTCGTTGAGGTGTTAAAAAATGATGTTCTAAATTGTAATGCTTACTATGGGCTGGTTTGTGAGATTCAGGAGTTATTACGAAGGGACTGGGTGGTTAAAATCAACCATGTTTATAGAGAGGGCAACCGGTGCGCAGACAAGATGGCTAACCTCGGTTCGCTTTGTCCGCTTGGCTTTCATTTCTTCACCTCGCCTTGCCATGGAATGAGTTCGCTATTGTCTGAAGATTTAATCGGAGTCTCCTTCCCGAGACTTGCTGTTGTTTAGTTTTTGTGTTTTTTCTTCTCTTTATCAAAAAAAAAAAATGGAGCCACCATTCCAAACCAATGATTCTGGTTAGTTCCTAATCATCATCTAATTCAATATTAAAATCACAAACAAGAGGCCACAGCCCACAGGGGATGTACTCAATATTTTTTTTTTGTAAACTGGGAAAGAAAAACAGAAAAACAGCCACAGAGGCAACACAAAAAAACAGCTAAATGGTACTAGAGACATGACAAACTCTAGTCACTACGTTACTGCAAACATCTTGAAAGATAAGGTCAAGCATATTGGTAGGAGGAGACTGCAGAATTTGAACACCAAGGCTGAAAGAAAGAGTCCTTTTAGCAAGAAAATCAGCACATCTATTAGATTCTCGGTAACAATGGCACACCTTGAAGTGAGGAGCGGACAGCAAACAATTCTTTATGGCCCTGAGCAGATTGAGGAAGGGGGAGCCACCAGTTAGGCTCTTATCATGATTAATAAAGTTCACTAACTCGAGAGAATCGGATTCCACAATGACATTGGTATAACCCATGGTAATTGCGACCTGAATACTAGTAAACACCGCCCACGTCTCTGCTAGCAGTGGTGTGCCTTTTCCGACGTTGTGAACGAATCCGGCAAGCCACAGTCCGCAATGGTTTCGAAAAATACCACCAGCAGCAATGGTACCAGAGAGAGCATTGCGAGTTCCATCAACATTAAGCTTGATCCAGTTTTCCGATAGTCTGCTCCAACTCAACAAAAGGTCAACTGATCGAGGAATTTTGCAAATGAAAGATGGGGACCAACAATGTTTACAGTCTTCAACATAAGCTCTGATAGTACTACATTTGTCAAACGGAATCGATTTGCTGTCCTCGAAGATGAAATTGTTTCGCCATCTCCAAATCCACCAGCAAATTATGGAGAAAATCCTATTCCAGTTGCAATCCCAGATATCACATTTAGTACGGTTGAGGTTCCAAGCCCACCAATCATGATCATTGACGTTGAAAAAGTTTGGAAAGATACGCCAGATTCCTATATTGATCCATAAAACCCGGCTACCTGGGCAGTCCCTAAGGGCATGGATGACTGATTCCGGATGGGACTTACACAACCCACACACATCATAGTCCACAAGATGTCTTCTTCTTCTCTCCTAATTAGTAAGCAACTTATTATGAAAGGCCAGCCAAATAAAGAACTGGATGCGAGAGGGAACCTTAAGCTTCCAAATTAAAGGAATAGTGGGATCTGACACTTGATGGGGGGCTTGGGAGATCATATTGTAGGCTGATTTGGTAGTGAATTGCCCTGAAGGGGTTATATTCCACGAGATATCATCATCCTCGTCGTCAGAGGTATTAATCTTGTAGGCCGCAAGGTGAAGAAGGATGTCTTCCGGGAGTAGTGACTCGAGAGTCGACCAATCCCAATTTCCGTCAGTGGTCACGTATTCGTTGACTTTCTTTTCCAAATGATCACTTGGGATTTGGTCAAGATAGTCTTGCAGAGGTTTATCTAGCAACCAATTATCTAGCCAAAATCTAACACTTTTACCATTCCTCGGAACCCAAGCGATCCCTTTCTTAAAATCTGGCAAAACCTTCATTAAGCTTCGCCAAAGATAAGACTTCCTTCCATAGGTTTCGGTGAAAGAGAAAATGTCATTCTGCTTCAGATACTTCCCTAGAAGGAGTTTAACCCAAAGAGCATCAGGCTCCTTTATAATACGCCAAAGCAGTTTAATCAAGAGAGCAGAATTATGGTCTTTGCTAGGACGTAAACCGATTCCGCCGTTCTTTTTAGGAAGACAAATTTGCTTCCAAGAGACAAGGTGAACTTTCTTGTTATTCTCCCCACTTCCCCAAAGAAAATTGCGATTGACTTTGTCTAAAGATTCCAAAGTACATGCAGGAAGGAGATTAGTTTGCATATGATGATTGGGGATCCCATTCGTTACCGATTTAATCAAAGTAGCACGGCCAGCCAAGGACAAACAAGAAGCCTTCCAACCCGAGAGTCTATTCTGTACATTATCAAGGATTGCAACAAAAGTGCTCTTCGTGACACGATTATCTAGAAGCGGGACACCTAGATACTTTCCAAGGCAAGCAGTCAAGGGGATACCACATTTTCTGCTAAGAGATCTAGCAATCGCCAGACTGACATTTTTAGAGAAGCTAAGGCAGGATTTATTTAAGCTGACCTGTTGCCCTGAAACACCACAAAACTTATTGAGGCAGGACTCCATAACCTCAAGCTGAAACGCATCGGACTGAAGAGCAGCAGGTCGTCAGCGAAGAAAAGATGAGTGATAGCTGGGCCATTTCTGGAGCATTTAATACCTTTCCAAGAGCCATCATTAACTTTCGACTGAATGATATGCCCCAATCTTTCCAAACACAAGACGAAGAGATAAGGAGAGAGGGGACAACCTTGTCGAATGCTACGGGTAGGGTTGAACTGCTTAGTCATATTGCCATTAAACAAGATACGCATTGAAGAAAAGGAAATGCACCGATGAATCAAGTCCACCCACTGAGAAGGTATACCAATGCTATGCAACATATCCACCACAAAATCCCATCTGAGTCTATCATAGGCTTTTTCGAGATCAATTTTAATAGCAACAAGTCCTTTTTTACCGGTCTTGGTTCGCATCGAGTGGATGATCTCTTGGGCTACAATGATATTATCGTTAATTTGTCTGCCAGGGACAAAGCTGCATTGATTTGGGCTAATAAGGAAAGGGAGCAAGGGTTTCACTCTATTCGCAATAACCTTAGTAATGGTTTTGTAGATGACGGAGCAAAGGCTAATAGGGCGAAACTGGGAGAGATTAACCGGATTTGGAAGCTTAGGAATTAGAACAAGAAGGGTTTCATTAATGCAGGTCAGATCCGTTTTACCAGTGAAAGAGTCCATAATGAACTGAATTATGCCTTCG